>WNGS01089685.1:0-17799 GCA_020271785.1 Procambarus virginalis
TGATGCAATTGTTAGTCTGCTTGGCTTATCTACTCAGCCCTTGACAAAGTGAGTTTCCGATGACTTTCATTGACCTGAGAAATTCTTTTGATACTGCTAGCCATACTACCTCTTACTTAAACTTACCGATTTGGAATCCAGTGGCCTTGCCCTGAACTAATCCGATCCTATCTTAGTGACAGACCCAATATGTAGCCATCGATGATGTATACCGTCTCCTACTCTACCACCACCATAGGGGTGCCACCAGGTCAGCATCTAGGACCCCTCCTGTTCTTATATTCATCAATGCTCTGCTTAATGTCTCTAACCTGCTTAAACCTATATGGTTTGCGATGATACTACTCTCATCTACCCAGACCCCAACCCACATCATGTTAAATATCGTATAACAATGAATTAAAAAAAATATCCACTTGTGGATGTCAACCAACAAACTCACACTAAACATAGAAAAGACTACTACAACCTATTTGGAAGCAAATCTATCAACAAATGCAATTCAGCTTCAGATAGACAATGTTAACATCAGCAATAAAATGATGGAAAGTTCCTTGGCCTATACTTAGACAAGAGACTCAACTTCAGTACCCACATACAACATATAACTAAAAAAGTTTCTAAAACAGTTGGTATACTCTCTAAGATCAGATATTATGTACGCTATTCTGCTCTCCTCTCACTATATTATGCACTTATCTATCCCTATCTTACTTATGGTATCTGTTCTTGGGGTTCAACCTCTGCAAAACTACCTCAAGACCATCATCACTCAGTAAAAATCTGCTATCAGAACAATAACAAGCTCTGCTTTCAAACAACACACAGCTCCCCTGTTTAAATCCCTAAACATGCTAAACATAAATTCCCTTCATACATTCTCCTGTGTCAATTACATTTATAAAACCCTTTTTTAAGTGCAAACCCTGTTCTGAAACTCTTCCTGGACAGATGTAATAGAACACATGCCCACCACACCAGACATAAATATCTCTTTGATATCCCCAGAGTCAAACTTAATATGTGTAAACACTCTATGCAAATAAAGGGACCTAGTCTATAGAACTCACTCCCTAATGATATGAAAAGCTGTCCAACTTTTGCCCTATTCAAAAATAAAACCAAAAAGTACCTAATTTCATCTCCATAGTTTTCTACCATGGGCTTTATCTTCGCACTGTACCTAGTGCTACCCAATCCCCCAATATTCGTACCTAAGCTATATTACTTTACCATTGTAACCTTAGATATAAATAAATAAATATAAATATGTTTATTCAGGAAAGGTACATACATAAAGAGATTTTACATAAGTGGATCGATTTATAGATAGAGCTAGTACATACAATGCCTAAAGTCACTATTACGCAATGCGTTTCGGGCAAGAAAACATTAATATCTAAAACTTAATATTAATTGAGCAAAAAGAATAAAATGTTTTGAGAACAGATACAAATAAAGGTAAAAAAAAAAGGGGGGGAACATGACTGAAAAGCAGCACAAATACAATATGTAGACAAACAGCGTTGAATAAAAAAAATAAAAAAAAATAAGACATGGGTTGACAAAAGAGGGGTAAGGTAGGTTACAGGGAGTTTATCAGGTAGTGTTTAGTTTTAATCTTAAACTGGTTGAGAGAGGTACAGTCTTTAACATGGTTGGGAAGGTCATTCCACATTCTGGGTCCCTTGATTTGTAGAGCATTTCAAGTTTGATTAAGTCGTACTCTTGGAATATCAAAACTGTATTTATTTCTGGTGTGGTGCTCATGGGTTCTGTTACAGCTTTCAATGAAGCTTTTGAGGTCAGGATTGGCATTACAGTTCAGCGTTTTATATATGTATAATACACATGAGAGAATGTGCAGTGACTTAATATCTAACATATTGAGAGATTTGAGTAGGGGTACCGAGTGATGTCTGGGGCCAGAGTTGGATATTGTCCTAATAGCAGCTTTGTGTTGAGTAATTAGAGGACGTAAATGATTTTGGGAAGTAGAACCCCAAGCACAAATACCATAGTTGAGATATGGATAGATGAGGGAGTAATAGAGAGTCACCAGGGCAGGGCGGGGTACATAATATCTGATCTTAGAAAGAATGCCAACAGTTTTTGAAACTTTTTTGATATATTTAGAATGTGTCCCTGGAAATTAAGCTTGTGATCAATGAGAACGCCAAGGAATTTGCCATCTAATTTGTTACAAATTTGGGTATTGTTAATCTTGAGATTTATTTGATTAGAGGATTTATTGCCAAACAGAATATAGAAAGTTTTGTCAATGTTAAGGGTGAGTTTGTTGGCAGTTAGCCAAAGATGGACTTTATTAAGCTCGGTATTTACTGTGGCATTTAGAGCAAGGGGGTCAGGACTGGAGTAAATGAAGGTTGTTTCGTCAGCAAATAGAATTGGTCTAAGGTGTTGGGAGGCATTTGGAAGGTCATTAATGTAGATGAGAAAGAGGAGAGGGCCAAGTATACTGCCCTGAGGAACACCAATGTTGATGGGTAGGGTAGGAGAAATTGAATTGTTCACAGAAACATACTGGAGCCTGTCAGTAAGGTAAGATTTGAGGTATTGCAGGGAGAGTCCTCTGACTCCATAATGATGTAATTTAAGAAGAAGGTTTTGGTGGTTGACAGTGTCAAAAGCCTTACGCAGGTCCACAAATAACCCAACAGGGAACTCATTTTTATCAAGAGCTGCATGAATTAAGTTAATCATACTAATAAGTGCATCGTTAGTGCTTTTTTTAGGTCTGAAGCCATANTGTGTACATGTGTTGTTCCTACTCACAGCAACACAGCAGTTGTTAGCAGTTGGTACAGCAATTGGGGCAGCAGTTGGCAGCATAGGTGCGTTTCAGCAGTAGGCAGCAGTAGGCAGCAGTAGGTTCACAGCGTGAAGAATTTGTAGCACGGAGCGTCGTTTCGTAACCAAAACATCAGGTTTTGTACACTGCATCAAAGCGTCGTTTCGTACACAGCGTCGGCAGATTCCTCTCACAGCAATACTCAGCACAGCTTGGGTAGCACACAGCATTGGCCAGCACACAGCAACGGCCAGCACACAGCAACAATCAGCACACAGCAAACAGTCAGCACACAGCATGGGGTTGCATACAGCATGGGTATGATGCTCACAGACAGCTTCTCCTTCCTTCTCTGGGCGAGACAGCATGCTCCTTCCTTGTGTTTTGTTGAACAAAATACCTGCGTTCCCAGTTCATCGTCGTCGCCAGTGTGGTGTCTGTGTATAGCTGAGATAGTCTTGGTAGTAAGGTTGATGTAAAGTCATTCCTGGTTACTGACTTTAATACTTAACAGACAATTACATGATAGAGTAGCTCCCAAGCTTGGCAGGCGTCCTGTGTGCTGTTTACCTTCTCTCCTGGCGTCAGCCGCCGCACATAGAAAACGGATGGTACCATTTTCTGTGAACATGACAGCAGCACATGTCTCTACTTTTTCAGAGCTTGTCAACCTCATACTGGTTGAAGAATTTTTGAGACGTGTACCTCCTCCTGTCCGCCTATACTTAGCAGACAAGGAAGAGACGGAGTTAGTGAAGTGTGCGAAGTCAGCTGACACTTACAGCCTCATCCACCGGCTGACTCCAGAACCTACCAGCAAGAAGTCTTGGTACAGTTACGAGAAAGCGAGCCCAGATCAAGGTACCTCTCAACTGTACTGCAGGTATTGTCGATTATATGGACACACCATTGACAAATGTGGTAAGTCCCAATCTAAAGGTAACATCGAACCCCCTAAGTCTAAACCTACTCACCCTAAGTCCGGTAAGCCTGTAATGAATGTTGGTGTTCATGCTAATGATCTCTCTCTCTTTACCAAGCATCTATATCCAGGAACTATCTCTACCCACGGTTCAGATTCAGAGGGACGTTTCGGACTTAAGATCCTACGGGACACAGCGGCTCTACAATCGATCGTCTTGAAATCGGCTGTGCCCAACGTCGCCTACACAGGAGAGACTGTGTTCATCACTGACCTTACTGCTACAACTCCTTATCCCCTTGCCCGAGTTTACCTGGATTGTCCCTTCGTGACCGGTGAAGTCCAAGTCGCCGTCAGGGAAAAGCCTTTTCCCATGCCTGGAGTGCAACTTCTCCTGGGCAACGACTTGGCAGAAGACCAACAACCAAACAACCTGATCGTCAAGGACATATCCGAGGTAAGCAACTCTGTGGTGGATAACCCGATTTTTGAACATTTCCAGTAAAGGTTCAAGAGAGTGATGAAGGTTCTCCTCCTGTTATGGTGACCACCCGTGCTCAAGCTGCACGTCCACAGCCAGCCGACTCTACTGCTACCGCTGTCCCTCAGGACCCTTCGAAACTACCCCCTAACCTGACCGCGGTGGAGTTCCGTAAGTTACAGAGAGATGATCTTACATTGACACCATTATTCTTTCAGGCTGAAACCCAATCCGACAGTGTTCCTGGGTTCTTTATGGAGAACGAAATACTCTATCGCAGGTATAGACCCAGTAAACTGAAGGACGAGGACGATTGGGCAGACGTTGAACAACTAGTGATTCCTACCAGCCTGCGGCCCACGATTCTACACCTGGCCCACGGCGCTTTGTCACACTATGGGTTCAACAAGACTTACCATGGAATTCGACAAGACTACTACTGGCCAGGTATGGTAAACGACGTCAAATCTCATGTCAAATTATGCCACGTGTGTCAGTTAGCCGGGAAACCGAACGTTTCCATTCCCAGAGCACCACTGATACCCATCCAGGTGCCTGAGGAACCGTTCCACAAGCTCATTATCGACTGCGTTGGTCCTTTGCCTCGGACCAGTGCAGGCAACGCATATATCTTAACCATCCTGTGTCCTACCACCAGATTTCCGATAGCAGTTCCAGTGAAAAATATTACAGCTGCTACAGTGGTGAAGAATCTACTGAAAATCTTCACCCAGTATGGATTTCCGAGGGAGATTCAGAGCGACTGTGGCACCAACTTCACCAGTGATCTCTTCAAACGGACTCTGGAGGAGTTCAACATCAAACAGGTACTGTCCAGCCCCTATCATCCTGCTTCACAGGGTTCTCTCGAGCGTAGTCATCAAACCATCAAGGCACTCTTAAAAAAGTTCTGTAATGAGACCTCAAAGGATTGGGATAGGCAAATTGATCTCATCATGTGTATTTTCAGAAGTCTTCCCAACGAGTCACTAGGAGTATCTCCTTATGAGATGCTCTACGGACGTAAGTGCCGTACACCTCTCAAGGCTTTCAAGGATTCTCTACGTGATGACACCTTCAGTGAGCATCAGAATGTGCCCCAGTATCTTCAAAATCTCCGACACATTCTAGAGAGGGTCCATTCCTTTGCCAGCAACAACCTACAGAAAGCCCAGGAGAGGATGAAGACTCGTTACGACCAGCACTGTAAAGTAAGGAAGTTTACACCAGGAGACTTAGTGCTTGCCTATTTCCCTATCCCAGGTTCTCCTTTACAGAACAGGTTCTCAGGACCCTACCGTGTTAAGGAGTGCCGGAACAACTTCAACTACGTTCTCGAGACCCCCGATAGGCGGCGGAAGACCCAGCTGTGCCACATTAATTTACTCAAGCCCTACCATGGGGTTCCTCCCACTGTGTTAACCAATTTCACCTCATTTACAGGTCCATACAGCCACAGTGAGACCTTCCCTGCTTCTCCTTCCGAGAGCACTGACACTGAGACAGCGCTCTCTAACTCAGAAATCCTTACTAACCTTCAACATCATTTTCAGGACGATAATAGTGCTCCACTAATCAAACTCAAATTCCTCCTCTGTTCTAATCCCATTCTCGCCTCACCAGATATCAAGAAGCCTTTCATCCTCCATGTCGACGCCAGTGGTACCGGCATCGGAAGTGTCTTAATGCAGCAGCGAGGCGAGGAGGTTCTACCTGTCAGCTACTACAGTTGCAAGTTGAAGCCTCATCAGAAGAACTACAGTACTATAGAGAAGGAACTCCTGTCCATCGTCCTGAGCTTACAACACTTTGCACCATATCTGCACGGTGCTAGGTCCACTACCATCTATTCGGACCACAACCCTCTGAGATTCTTACATCAAGCCCAATTTAATAACCAACGTCTGCTGCGATGGGCTTTATATCTTCAAGGCTTCAATTTAAAGATCTGCTACATCAAGGGGCCTGATAACATCATCGCTGACGCCCTCTCCAGAGTGCATGAGGTAGAGGCAGCTCCACCTCCCACTCTACCTCCAGTGAACATGACTCACCCGAAACAGCAGGCTTCGGGGGAGAGTTGTGACGATAATCTCTTATCAGAGATTTAGCCTGCTATTTTCGTATTTCATCACGTCCTCAACAATATACAAGATACGTTTTGTAGTGGCTAAACGTATATATCAAGACAGCCACACGCACCAGCAACACCCTCCTCCCCCAACTCCAGCACCTGGTCGACGCGCCGAACCCTTCAACTGCCTAACTAGCGACTTGCGGCCATCCAGCTTTCTCATTGGCCGCCAACCAACACGCCACTCCGGTTCCTCGCCAATCACAAGTCATCGCCAGTTATTGTTGGAGTCCCTTGCGTTTCTGCCAGCCAGAATATCTTGTGCTCTCATTCTATGAACACCTAAGTGACTCACCTTGTGTGGTCAAATAGAGGTTTATAGATAGTGCATATATTCCAGCATTCATATTTTATTTACCTTTGTATGTCAATTCTCCTCCTCCATTAACGTAATCTATTTTCATGTTTATCTATTTTTCCACTTGACATTTTTTACCATTAAGCCAAGATCTTGCATTTACTTCACTTTGTTTTTTATTGTTATTAAAGTACATTGTTTATTATTGTGTTTTATGTTTCTTACCTTACCACAGATTACCAATCACGCAGTCATTCTTTTTTTTTCTCTTTTTTTTTTCTTTTCTTTTTTTTTAATATTTAATATGTGGCCCAGCACTGACACCTACTAGTTGGAGTAGACTGCCGACCACCATTTCCAACTCGTTACCGTCACAAATTTAATAGTTTCTTTTCATTGGTTGGTGCTAATCTTGCCAGTAAAATCCACAGACTCAGACACATATTAACACATCTCTCAGGCAGCTATCCAAACTCTCTTCTCCTTTCACCAATCAGCCCGGCAGATGTTGTGTCCATCATACACTCTCTAAAACCAAGGCAGGGAACACCAGTGAAATTCCATCCATTGTATACAAGAGAGCCTCCCATGCCCTTGCCCCACCCATAGCCCTACTGTTCAACAAATCTATAGAGTGTCACACCTTCCCTGATATCCTCAAAAAAGCAAGAGTAACGCCAGTCCATAAAGGAGGCAATCCGGCGGACATAAATAATTATAGACCAATATCAAATCTACCCATTCTATCAAAATATTTGAAAAAATTATTTACAAACAGCTCTATTCCTACCTCGTAAAATTCGACATACTCAGCCCCTGCCAGTTTGGCTTCCGGTCCCAAAAGAGCACCAACGATGCAATCATTAGTCTCCTTGACGTAATCTACTCAGCCCTTGACAAAAATGAGTTTCCAATTGGACTCTTCATTGACCTAAGAAAAGCCTTTGATACTGTTAATCACAACTACCTCTTACTTAAACTTCAGCATTATGGAATCCGTGGCCTTGCCCTTGACTACATCCGATCCTATCTTAGTGACAGACACCAATATGTAACCATCAATGATACAACTTCTTCCACTCTACCAATTACCGTTGGAGTGCCACAGGGCAGTATCTTAGGACCTCTTCTATTTCTTATATATATAAATGATCTGCCTAATGTCTCTAATATTCTCAAACCTATATTGTTTGCTGATGATACTACCCTTATCTATTCAGACCTCAACCCACATGCACTAAATAATGTTGTGAATAATGAATTAAAAAAAGTCCACTTCTGGATGTCAACGAACAAACTAACATTAAACATCGAAAAGACTTACTACATCTTATTTGGAAGCAAATCATCAAATGCAATTCAGCTACAGATAGACAATATTAACATCAGTAATAAAAATGATGGCAAGTTTCTTGGCCTATTCCTAGACAAGAGACTCAACTTCAGCACCCACATTCAACACATAACGAAGAAAGTCTCTAAGACAGTGGGTATACTCTCCAAAATCAGATATTATGTTCCTTACTCCGCTCTCCTCTCACTATATTATGCACTAATCTACCCATATCTTAATTATGGTATCTGTGCATGGGGGTCTACCACTGCAAACCACCTTAAGCCCATCATCACGCAGCAAAAATCTGCTATCAGAATAATAACTAACTTAGCTTTTAGACAACATTCAGCTCCCTTGTTTAAATCTCTAAACTTGCTAAATATTAACTCCCTCCACACATTCTCTTGTGTCAATTACATTTACAAAACCCTGTTTTTAAATGCAAACCATGCTCTGAAACTCTCCCTGGATGGATGTAATAGGACCCATTATCACCACACCAGAAATAAATATCTCTTTGATATCCCCAGGGTCAAACTTAATCTGTGTAAACACTCTATGCAAATTAAGGGACCTAGTCTATGGAACTCACTCCCTAGTGAATTGAAAAACTGTAAAAGTTTTGCCTTATTTAAAAACAAAACCAAAAGGTACCTGATTTCATCTTCTTAGTTTCCTACACTGAGCTTTAAATTTGCTCTGTACCTAGTATTACCCAATCTCCTAATCTCCTAATTTTTATGTATTTAACCCTACCAACCTTATCATTGTGTTCATTGCTGTCTTCTTTTATGTGCTAGCCATATGCTGCTTTGTGCCTACCAATTTTTGTCAACTACCATTCAAGCTGTCATTGCAATCAATCTTAGCTGCCTATGTGCTTTAATACACTGTACCTACAATTTTCTCTAATTTTTTTTCTTGCCATGTATCTGTTATCATTTTTTTATAAATTTTGCAAGTATTTACCTACTTAAAATTTTCTTAGATTAAGGACCTGCCCGAAACGCTGCGCGTACTAGTGGCTTTACAAGACTGTAATTACCATTTTATGTATCCACACATTCCCAATGTACCTTCTTGTATATGCATAAATAAATAAATAAATAAATAATAATTCATTTTGTCCCTTCTGTCGGTCCTTCAGGCCGGTGTTTTGTTTTTTGTTATGTATGTAACTATGTTTTTTCTTGGTTGTCTGTTATATATCTTGATGTTTTGTTATGTTTAAATTATTTTGTTTTGACATATTCCTGTGCTTGTTGTTTGCCATTGTTTTCTATTTTGTGTTGTGTTGTCTGATGTGTTTTTCAATCCATTTCTCGAGTTTTGTATTTTGTTGTACTGTGCTGTCGGCCCTTCTGGCTGGTGTTTTTTTTGTTTTGTTATGTTTTTTTTGTTTTGTTATATTTTCTATGTTCTTGATTTGTTTTTATTGTATTTAACTTGCATGCTTGCATGTAAAAATAATAAAAAAAAACTTACTTCAGGGATAATCCTCGATAGCACTACACTACAGCACTACATTACTCCACATTTCTCCTAACCAACATTAACAAACCACCTCTAGAGGCAAGGGGAATAAGCTTTAGGCTGCACAATGAAACTGCAATAAGCAATTTTATAGCTGCTGCTGATAATATCAACTGGAAATCCGAATTAGGGAACATAGGGGGCATCAACCTAGCAGTTCAATCATTTCTTCTAAAAACTCTCGGCCTTTATAACACCCACTGTCCTATGCTAACGAAACAAGTGCTAACAACAACGAAATCTAAAATAATTAGAC
The DNA here is from genome assembly GCA_020271785.1 of Procambarus virginalis. Lineage (NCBI taxonomy): Eukaryota > Metazoa > Arthropoda > Malacostraca > Decapoda > Cambaridae > Procambarus > Procambarus virginalis. The sequence goes on from WNGS01089685.1 coordinate 9,773, forward strand.
GAGCCAAAACTAAATTCTACGAAGATAGATTTACCCAAATAAAGAGCAACATTAAAAAAACTTGGAGCACAATCTCACAAATATTGGGATCAAAGAAGATTTTTAATAACAAACCAACTCTCCTGTCCAGTAACGATGGTCAGCTTTCAGCCTCTGATTCTGTTATTGAGTTTAATAGGTTCTTCTCTTCCATTGGGTCATCCCTGGCAAATGATATTCCAACTTCCTGTACTGATGTTAAGGACTATCTTACAGGTAACTATCCACAGTCTCTGTACCTAAAGCCTGCTAATTCCACTGACGTCAATGAGATAATCCTTTCCCTTAAAACCAAGTCTAGTGCCCTTGATGAGATACCAACTTTAATTTACAAAAAAGCCTCCAGATCTTTAGCCCCTGCTATTGCATTGCTCTTCAACAAGTCACTTGAACTCCAAACCTTTCCAGATATTCTAAAGAAAGCGAGAGTAACCCCTGTCCACAAATGTGGTGATCTCACAGATGTTAACAACTACAGACCTATATCAATCCTGCCTAACTTGTCAAAAATATTTGAAAAACTAATCTACAAGCAGCTTTACTCTTATCTAGCCAAACACAATATACTTAGCTCTTGTCAATATGGCTTCAGACCCAAAAAAGCACTAACGATGCACTTATTAGTATGATTAACTTAATTCATGCAGCTCTTGATAAAAATGAGTTCCCTGTTGGGTTATTTGTGGACCTGCGTAAGGCTTTTGACACTGTCAACCACCAAAACCTTCTTCTTAAATTACATCATTATGGAGTCAGAGGACACTCCCTGCAATATCTCAAATCTTACCTTACTGACAGGCTCCAGTATGTTTCTGTGAATAATTCAATTTCTCCCACCCTACCCATCAACATCGGTGTTCCTCAGGGCAGCATACTTGGCCCTCTCCTCTTTCTCATCTACATTAATGACCTTCCAAATGCCTCCCAACACCTCAAACCAATTCTTTTTGCTGACGACACAACCTTCATTTACTCCAGTCCTGACCCCCTTGCTCTAAATGCCACAGTAAATACTGAGCTAAATAAAGTCCATCTTTGGCTAACTGCCAACAAACTCACCCTTAACATTGACAAAACTTTCTATATTCTGTTTGGCAATAAATCCTCTAATCAAATAAATCTCAAAATTAACAATACTCAAATTTGTAACAAATTAGATGGTAAGTTCCTTGGCTTTCTCATTGACCACAAGCTGAACTTCCAGGGACACATTCTAAACATATCAAAAAAAGTTTCAAAAACTGTTGGCATTCTCTCTAAGATCAGATATTATGTACCCCGACCTGCCCTGGTGACTCTCTATTACTCCCTCATCTATCCATATCTCAACTATGGTATTTGTGCTTGGGGTTCCACTACCCAAAATCATTTACGTCCTCTAATTACTCAACACAAAGCTGCTATTAGGACAATATCCTACTCTGGCCCCAGACATCACTCGGTACCCCTACTCAAATCTCTGAATATGTTAGATATTAAGTCACTGCACATTCTCTCATGTGTATCATACATATATAAAACGCTGAACTGTAATGCCAATCCTGAACTCAAAAGCTTCATTGAAGGTTGTAACAGAACCCATGAGCACCACACCAGAAATAAATACAGTTTTGATATTCCAAGAGTACGGCTTAATCAAACTAGAAATGCTCTACAAATCAAGGGACCCAGAATGTGGAATGACCTCCCCATCCATGTTAAAGACTGTACCTCTCTCAACCAGTTTAAGAGAAAAACTAAACACTACCTTATAAATTCCCTGTAACCTACCTTACCCCTCTAGTTCAACCCATGTCTGTTATTTTTTAATCAACGCTGTTTGTCAACCTTTTGTATTTGTGCTGCTTTTTCAGTCATGTTCCCCCTTTTTTTTTATCTTTATTTGTAATTTGTTCTCAACACATTTTATTCTTTATGCTCTATTAGTATTAAGTTCTAGATATTAATGTTCTTCCTGCCCGAAACGCATTGCATAATAGTGGCTTTAGGCATTGTATATACTAGCTCTACCTATAATTCGATCCATTAATGTAACCTCACTTGTATGTACAGTATATACCTTACCTGAATAAACATTTTATTTATTTTATTTTTTATTTTTTTATAACTAAAAGGTTAAACAATCCTTGGCTTACAAAGGGGATACTTAAATCCAATAAATAAAAAAATCACGCTCAGGAGTCAATTTTCCGACATTTCAGATATTTTGAAAGCTGCAGGGGGGTTTGGCCAAAATATGACCCTTCGCCGTTTTCAGTAATTGGCATATTTTCGGTATAAAAGTTCGTAATTGAAAATGAAAATAGATGCAGAGTCAGAATTCGGCTCAAAAATCACGCTCATGAGTTAAATTTCTGACATTTCAGATATTTTGAAAACTGCAGGGGGGTTTGGGTAAAATATGTCCCAGCGCTGTTTCCAGTAATTGGCATATTTTCGGTATAAAAGGTCGTAATTTGAAAATTAAAATAAGTGCAGAGAGTCAGAATTCGGCTCAAAAATCCCGCTCAAGAGTCAAATTTCCGATATTTCAGATATATTGAAAACTGCAGTGTGAGCATAATGTGACCCATCGCCGTTTTCAGTAATTGGCATAAATTGGTTGAGAGAGGTACAGTCTTTTACATGATTGGGAAGTTCATTCCACATTCTGGGTTCCTTGATTTGCAGAGCATTCTAGTTTGATTAAGTCGTACTCTTGAAATATCAAATAGGTATTTGTTTCTGGTGTGGTGCTCATGTGCTCTGTTACAACCTTCTATGAAGCTTTATTTAAGGTCAGGGTTGACATTACAGTTCAGCTTTTTATATATATAAAATACACATGAGAGGCTATGCAGTGACTTAATATCTAACATATTCAGAGATTTGAGTAAGGGTACCGAGTGATGTCTGGGGCCAGAGTTAGATATTGTCCTAATAGCAGCTTTGTGTTGAGTAATTACAGGACGTAAATGATTTTGGGTAATAGAACCCCAAGCACAAATACCATCACTGAGATAAGGATAGATGAGAGAGTAATAGAGTGTCACCAGGGCAGGGCGAGGTACATAATATCTGATCTTAGAATGCCAACAGTTTTAGAAACTTTTTTTTGTTACATGTTGAATCTTCAACATACAGTTTCTTCAACAAGTCCTATGAAGATAACTTCCAGCAAGATCCAGATCATGCCCAGACGCTCAGTGTCCACTTACCATCCAGATCATGCCCAGACGCTCAGTGTCAACTTACCATCCAGATCATGCCCACACGCTCAGTGTCCACTTACCATCCAGATCATGCCCACACGCTCAATGCTCCTACACATACCATCCTAACTGTGACGAATTCACTCTTCTACCACGACTTTCGACCCTAAGAACTTTCAGGACCGCAAGGCCGAGCATCAGATGACTACACGTAGCAAAAAGAATGAAGAAGCATAATCAAGAAGTAAAAGACTCAAGATTGAGGCCACCTGAGGAAGACAGCCTATTTTCACCACAGCTGAAGAAACACTACCACAGCCACCCTTTCCCGACCCGACTCTACGCCTAGCCAGTGTGGGGCTGGCTAGGCGTAGCCAGCTCTTTATTTACAACATCAACGCTTCCTCTCGCCTGCTTCTCTTACCTGTACTCACTTCCGCGCTTGGAGTTGACCCTGAGCAGCCGTGGAGTGCGGACGTGTCCCTCCGTGACTGCTAGGGTAGTCAGCCGTTTGATCGCCAGGTGGCGGGGCGTAGCTGCCCCCCCCACCCCCCAGTGTTGTTGCCTGCCTGGCGGAGTGCAGACGTGGCAGGTGTTGGGTTCACCATGGGTGGTCCCCTACCGGCAATTAAGCGAGTGAACTCAGTAGGACTGGAATTCTCTGGCCGTGCTGGGTATCCAGAGGTAGCGGAGGTGCTGTGCGACTTGCTGCATATCCCGGTGCTGGATGTTGACGGGATTGAGCTGGTGACTGCGCGTCGCGTTGTCATCAAGCTGGCGACGGAGGAGGTGTATCGTGCCTTCCTCAGTCGTTACGAGGGGCGCTCGCTGTCCTTGCCGGGAGGTACCGGCTCAGTCGCCATATCAGACCGGAGTGGAGCGCTGACCTATGTCAGCGTGCATGGGGCGCCCCTGGAGTTTCCCGAAGAGCTTCTGCGGCGTTATTTCCAGCGATTTGGGCCCGTCGTCAGTGTGAGGGTAAACACGTTATCCTCCGGGAAGTACGCCGGGAGGCGGACGAATATTCGCACCTTGGGCATGCGTCTGCGGTCGGACATTCCATCTTCGGTCCGGCTTCTGGGATGCTACATCCGGGTGTACTATGCCCGGCAGCCTCGGACCTGTTTCCGGTGTGGCTTGTTGGGGCATCAGGCTGCAGGGTGCGAGGCGGATCCGGTTGCACCTGTCAACCTCTTTCGGGAAGAGGATTTCCCTCCGCTTCCCCTGGACGAGGACTTCGGGGATGCGGAGCCCGCCCGGCTCGTTGATGCGGCTCCCCCGGCGTCCCCTGACGTTTCCCCGGATGTCGCCGGCCCTCCTCCGGCTGTTGCGATGAGATCGGTGGATTCCCCTGATCCTGTTAGTGTCCCTGTCCCTGCTGCTCCAGTGGCCCGTTGTATTGCGCCCTCCTCAGCGCATGCTCCCCTGTCTTCCGATGCTGCGCCTGGCCCTATCTCCTCGACTCGGGTCCCGGATGCTGAAGTGGCTGTGGGGTCCCCGGTTGTGTGTGGTCCGGTTCCCCCTGCGGTTGAAGCTGCTGCAGTCGTCAGACGAGTACGCGCGGCTTGTGATGCCCGTGGGTCTGGGTCCGCTTCCGGTTCCGAAGATGTGCGCCCGGTGCCCAAGAGATCCAGGCGTTCGTCTACTGCATGGGCTGATGAGGTGGATTCTGGCGCTGATGGGTTATCAGGACTTGAGGTAGTGGACGCTGACGTCCATATATCTGCTGATGCCGAGGGCTGTGTATATGATTCGCCTCCTGTGGCTTCTGTCGGCAGTTCCCCGCAGTGGGGGGTGGTTGCACCTCCAGTGGTTGGTGAAGAGGGTGCTGGTGCAAGTCGGGACCTCGTGTTGGTTCTGAGGAAGGATGTTCGGGGTGAGGAGCCCCCACGAGTGTCCCGTCCGGTGGTTGCTGCGCAGCCCTGTGAGGATGCCGCGGGTACGGGTGCGCTGCCCGTCGTTTGCACCAAGCAGGAGGAGCCTGTCCCGTTCATATTAGCCAACGGCAAGCCGTATAATGCGACGTCCAACCCTGTAAAATTTACCTATACTGACCGGGTGGAGCCTGTTCAGTGGCGCCCCGCGACTGTCTGGGTTCCAGCATATAGGATATTTATGTCGGGTGTGCCGATTTCGATGCCCGATCCTCGGACGACCCTTCGTCACCCTATTTCGGAGGATATTATGGCGATATGGGAGGCGTATTGCGCTCTTTTTCCGGCTGCAGAGTGGCCGGAAAAGTATGCGCAGTCCTGATAATGCGATGTGGATGTCGGGTGTGTTTTGGATTTTAGTCTGTTATGTGAGGGTTGTTATGTGATGTATATTGAGTGCCCTTCCGGCCGATGTTTTCTCAATGTCCCAGTTATTAAGCTCTGCCTTTCCCTGATCTATGTTTGTTTTCATTGTTATATGTGTGCTCTTTTTGACATGCCTTTTCATGATCTCTGTTTCTGTCATTGTTGTCTTATGTGCCCTTCTGGCTATGATGTTCGCTCTCTGTTCTTCAATTATTATGTTTATAATTTATTGTTCTTCTCTGCTTACTTTGTGTATTGAGTATTTTGGGTCTCGGTCCTTCAGGCCGGTGTTTGTTTTGTTGTTGTGTCCCGTTTATCATTGTAATGTTTTGTTTATGTTTTGTGCTGCACGTGTTTACCATTCGGCCTGTATTTTCCATACACCTTTGAGTTTGTTATGCTGTGCTGTCAGCCCTTCTGGCTGATGGGTTTTGTTTTCCTTTTGTTCTATGTGTTTTGTGCTGTGTATATTGTTTTTTATTGTATTTAAATTGCATGTTTGCATGTAAAAATAAAAATAAAAAAAAAAAAAAAACTTCGCGCTCGCCCAATGGGGCTTTTTTCCTATATTTGATTCGATTCAGTTCGGTGCGAGTCACACTCTCTTGTACCGTATGGTTATGTTACGTTGTGAGTAGATTAGATACACGGTGTTTAGTGGTTTTCATATTTATTAGTAGTCCTGGATACAGCATTGTCGTTGAGACAGAGCTTGGAGCAGAGCAGAGCTGAGTGAGGGCGGAGTCGCGATGTGGGAGAGCGTTGTAGCTGGATGGATGCGGTCCTAGTCTGCTGCCTGTTCTGTGTCGAAGCTGTAGCGTCTTGGAGACGATTAGAACTGCCTACGCCGAGTGCTACATTCTTGACTGGAAATTGTACTGCTGGTTCATCACTTCAAGCTTGCTTATATTCGGTGACGACACCTCAGCTCCCTCCAACAGGATGTATAGAGTGTTACCTGTAATTAGGGAAAGGATTTGAGTAGTCATAAGTAGTGCTAAATAGTTTGTCATTAAGGTATTGCGAGATTGGAGAGAGTATAAGGTTTACTAGCTACACTCTCAGGAGGTCCGGGGTGGACGCTTCAACTCGTTAATGATATGCCCTGGCGAGCCATTTCCAGGTTGTGGTTTTTGGTAATGTATCCTGCAGTCAGTTTGGTTGTATTTCAGTTGCAAATCTGTGTCCAAGTCCAAAGAGTTGCTTTCAGTTTTTTAATTTTGTTGTAGTATTATATTATAACGTACAAGCCAAATGTGTGTCAAGTCCACTTATGGATGTCAACCAACATGCTAACACTTAACATAGAAAAGACCTACTACATCTTATTTGGAAGCAAATCAATAAATGCAATTCAGCTTCAGATAGACAATGTTAACATTAGTAATAAAAATAATGGCAAGTTTCTTGGCCTATTCCTATAGACAAGAGACTCAACTTCAGCACCCACATACAACACATAACTAAGAAAGTCTCAAAACAGTTGGAATACTCTCCAAATCAGATATTATGTACCTAACTCTGCTCTCCTCTCACTATATTATGCACTAATCTATCCCTATCTTAATTATGGTATCTGTGCATGGGGGTCTAGCTACCACTGCAAACCACCTTAAGCCCATCATCACCCAGCAAAAGTCTGCAATCAGAATAATAACAAATTCTGCTTTCAGACAACACTCAGCCTCTTGTTTAAATCCCAAACATGCAAAACATAATCTCACTCCACACATTCTCTTGTGTCAACTACATTTACAAAACCCTGTTCTAAAATGCAAACCATGCTCTGAAACTCTCCCTGGACAGATGTAATAGGACCTATTATCACCACACCAGAAATACATATCTCTTTGATATCCCCAGGGTCAAACTTAATCTGTGTAACACTCTATGCAAATTAAGGGACCTAGTCTATGGAACTCACTCCCTAGTGAATTGAAAAACTGTAAAGTTTTGCCTTATTTAAAAGCAAAACCAAAAAGTACCTAATTTCATCTCCTTAGTTTCCTACACTGAGCTTTAAATTTGCACTGTACCTAGTGTTACCCAATCTCCTAATTTTTATGTACTTAATCCAAACAACTTTATGATTGTGTTCATTGCTGTCTTCTTTTATGTGCTAGCCATATGCTGTATTGTGCCTACCAATTTTGTCAACTACCATTCAAGCTGTCATTGCAATCAATCTGAGCTACCTATGTGCTTTAATATACCTACAATTTTCTCTCGTCTTTTTTTTTCTTCCCATGTACTGTTATCATTTTTTTTAATTTTGCAAGTATTTACCTATTTAAATTATCTTAGATTAGGACCTGCCCGAAACACTGCGCGTACTAGTGGCTTTACAAGATTGTAATTACCATATTATGTATCCTCACATTCCCAATGAACCTTCTTGTATATGCATAAATAAATAAATAAATAAATAATGCTTTGTAGTATATTTATTTATTTATTTATTTATTTATTTATTTATTTATTTATTTATTTATTTAAT
>WNGS01089685.1:18799-43094 GCA_020271785.1 Procambarus virginalis
CCGAGAAACAAACACAACAGAAGGAACAAAATGAATTATTATAAAAAAATACAAAAAGAATGCACACCACACAATGAAGCCAATAACAACAAAGAAAAATAAAAATCAAATACAACACGTAAGCTCAAAATAAACACACATAGGGCACGGTAACAACACTAAAGAAATACATGAAGACCAACACACACACACCAAAAACACCCGCCTCGCCACAAACAAAGGGAGAGGCACGGGCACAAACTACCAGAAGGCAAACAAACAGCCAGAAGGGCACACAGCACAAAGTATGAAATCACCCGACGTATTTGCCCGGAAACTCGTCCCGAGGGAATCTGACATGGAATGCCTCCCATCGTAACCAATTCCAAGGGCCCTGACTATCCACCGGGGACGTCATCTCCTCCGGGACGTCGGCCACAAACACCCGCAAACAGGGCACCCAAATAGCATCACTCCGGAACCGAGTGACCGGTACACGCTCCCACGCCAATGGAGTCGCCCCACGCTGAAAGTTCAGCGCCTCATCGGAGACCGGTAACTCAGCAATCCGCGACCAGTGACCCAACGGCATCACAGACTTCGGTAACACGTCCCCCAAGTGCCCAATGGTCAACCTCCGAGGAGGGAGCCTGGCAGAAGGCACCACCACAGGGGCACCAGCGCCCACGGGCACATCACCGGACGACCACGGGGAAACCGAACTGCGCACATCTTTTCTCAAGGTCACCACCAGGCCACGCCCAGACCCATCAACCCCACCATCCCTGGCAGCGGAGGCCACCACTCCCCACCGCGGAGAGGCCCCCGGCGGAGAGGCCCCCGGCGGAGAAGGAACAGCAGGCACACCCGAGACACGGACATCAATGTCAGCAGGCGCGTGGACTTCCGCCACCACTAACTGCGGAGCCAGCGATGTATCCGGAACCACTCCATCCACACCCGAGGACTCACAGTCACTAAATTCCCCAACATCGGCCCAGGTAGACGACGAATGCCAGGAGCGTTTGGGCACCGGCCTGAGGTCGTCAGAGCCGGAAGCCGACCCAGAAACACGGGCACCACTAGCCGGACGCACTGACGCCCGCCGCAAAACGGTAGCAGCCTCGACCACAGGGGGAACCGGACCACACACAACAGGAGGCCCCACAGCCACCCCAGCACCCAGCACAGCCAGGACCCGAGGCGAGTATTCAGGCGAGCGTGCAGGGCCAGGCGCAGCAGCTGAAGACGGGTGAGCAGACGGCGAGGAGGGAGCATCAGGAAGGCCCACGGGAGCAGCAGGGACAGTAGCAGGAGTATCCACCGATGGCATCGCAACATCCCGAGGAGGGTCGGCGACAATCGGGGGAACGCCCACCACAGGGGGCGCATCAGGCGACACAGGGGGCATATCCGCGGCCGGAGAGGCGTCCATAGCCACAGAAACCTCCTCCACAGGAAGCGGTGGAAAATCCTCCTCACTGAAGAGGTTCACAGGCGCAGAGGCCGGCGCAGAACAATCAGCAGCCTGATGGCCCATCAGGCCACAACGATAACATGTCCGAGGCTGGCGGGCGTAAAACACACGAACTGTGTACCCCATCAGACGCACAGATGACAGAATATCCTCCCAGAGTCTCATGCCTAGGGTGCGAATGTTCGTCCTCACGCCCTTAAGCGGGCTCGAAGATACTACGTTCACCCACACACTAACCACTGCGCCAAAACGGCCAAAGTACTGCCGGATCAGACCCTCCGGAAACTCCAATGGAGCCCCATGCACACTGATGTAGGTGAGGGCACCACTCCAATCAGAGATTGAAACAGTGCCCGCACCATCTGGCAGAGGTAATGTCCGCCCCTCGTATCGACGGAGAAAGTCGCGGTAAGCCAACTCCTCCGTGAACTTAATTATCACTCGACGGGCCGTCACCAGCTCGACGCCGTAAATGTCTATCACAGGAATGTTCAGCTACTCACATGCCCGCGCGATCTCCGGGTATCCAGCTCTGCTGGAAAATTCCAACCCCACAGACTGAGCCCTCAGTATTGGTGGGAGGGGGACCCCCATCGTAAAGTCCACGTCAGCACAGGCGGCAGAGACACACCCGCCCCCAAACGGCCAAACTGGTAACCATGCACCAAATGCCGGAGCGCCGAAGCACACGTCTGCCCCCGACCAAGGCTAGGGCCAGACTCCCACCCTGAAGTAAGTGGAGAGGTTATGTTGGTCCAGATGCGATCAAGAGCCGTGGCAGTACTGTCAGTGATTCTAGTAGGTCTAGTGATTACGGGTATGAGGAAGCAGGAATTCATACAGTTGAGGAAACTAGCAGCAGGAGAGTTATCAGGCTCGCAGAGGTCAACGTTAAAGTCACCAGAAATAATTAAGTGGTTTTTGTTCAGTCGGTTCTCTAGTATAAGATTTCTAAGGTTTGAGTTAAATTCAGTCACATCAGTGTTAGGAACCCTGTAGACTGTTCCCACAGTCAAGACAGCATCGTTACCCTTGACTCTGAAAGAGGCAAATATATACTCTCCATAAGGGTCTTTAGATTTAATTACTTTTAAGCAAGTCAGTGCATGGTGGTAGTAAAGAGAAGTACCACCACCTCTTTGTATAGGGCGACAGTTGTGGATGGCTGAGGGCAACCACTCCAGACACAATGGCACCTTGACGAGACTGCGGCAATTAAGTAGCAATAACATACAGTGAAAGACAACAGCCCTCGTTGGTGCCAGATGCGAATCTGGGATCAGTGAGGGTGATTATAGTTGCAACAATACACGGCCCCACCTTGGTGCCAGACGTGAGATCCATGACCAGTGTGGGGTGATTGATGACTGAATAACAACAACTGACAGACTTGTCACTAAGAAGTCTTCTTTGCAACACTCAATTGATTACGTTACTTTAATCAGTAAATATAATTACGTTACTTTGTCACCAAGACATGCAATCAAAACAAATGTCAATGAAATCAACAATGGCTTACGGGTAATTAGGATCGAATCCCTGAGTAATCGTACCAGGATCTGTCAAAGCTTGACAGCTCACTTAACTCACAAAGAATTTATGTTACTCGGCGTCACTGAGACTGCTTAACTAACATCGATCAGTCAATACGATTACTAATCACCGTGTATTAAATTAATCGACAATCAATCCCGTTAAATTAATACAATGACGTCTCAAGAACAAAACAATTAACACACTGATATCCCAAGGATAATTGACCACAAGTACACTGACGTCGCAAGATTAAATGAACATAAAGTATACTGACGTCTCGAGATACTGAACACAAGTTACATTGACGTCTCGAGATACTGAACACAGGTTACACTGACGTCTCGAGATTAACTGAACACTGAGTATACTGACGCCTCAAGTTAATGAACACGAAGTTAACTAACTTCTCAAGATACTGAACACAAGTTCCACTGACGTCTCAAGATACTAAACACAGGTTACACTGACGTCTCGAGATCAACTGAACGCAAGTACACTGATGACACTGAGTCACCACAACACGGTAATAATACTGTACACACAAATACAGGTCACTGAGACCAACAATAATTACACTAAACCAAAGTACACCAGGTCACAGAGACCACATAAAATAGTAATAACCAACACACCACACTGACACACTCAGGTGTCAATAAATCAATAATAAACACAAAGTAAAATAATCTTACTTGGACTTACAGCATGTCCCCTGGAAATAAAGACAGAACGGCATGGACATATGGGTTAACACACAGTGATGGTATATATTGAAACCAACACTAAACACCGGTTTTATGCACAAGCGTGATATATCGCTGAAGGCTGAACATATGCACACTGCAATATAAGAATATATATATATATATATATATATATATATATATATATATATATATATATATATATATATATATATATGTAACTTGCTTAGCTAAATGAATTGTGGGGTTCAGTCCCTGAGCCCATTATGTGCCTCTGTAACCCTTTCCACTACCGCCCACAAGATGGGTATGGGGTGCATAATAAATGAACTAAACTAACTATATATATATATATATATATATATATATATATATATATATATATATATATATATATGTCGTACCTAGTAGCCAGAACTCACTTTTTGGCCTACAATGCAAGGCCCGATTTGCCTAATAAGCCAAGTTTTCCTGAATTAATATATTTTCTCTAATTTTTTTCTTATGAAATGATAAACCTACCCATTTCATTATGTATGAGGTCAATTTTTTTCATTGGAGTTAAAATTAACGTAGATATATGACCGAACCTAACCAACCCTACCTAACCTAACCTAACCTATCTTTATAGGTTAGGTTAGGTTAGGTAGCCGAGAAAGTTATGTTAGGTTAGGTTAGGTAGGTTAGGTAGTCGAAAAACAATTAATTCATGAAAACTTGGGCTATTAGGCAAATCTGGCCTTGCATAGTAGGCTGAGAAGTGCGTTCTGGCTACTAGGTACGACATATATATATATATATATATATATATATATATATATATATATATATATATATATATATATATATTATATATATATATATATATATATGTCGTACCTAGTAGCCAGAACTCACTTTTTGGCCAACTATGCAATGCCGATTTGCCTAATAAGCCAAGTTTTTCTGAATTAATATATTTTCTCAATTTTTTTTCTTATGAAATGATTAAGCTACCCATTTCATTATGTATTAGGTCATTTTTTTTCATTGGAGTTAAAATTAACGTAGATATATGACCGAACCTAACCAACCCTACCTAACCTAACCTAACCTATCTTTATATGTTAGGTTATGTTAGGTAGCCGAAAATGTTAGGTTAGGTTAGGTTAGGTAGGTTAGGTTGTCGAAAAACAATTAATTCATGAAAACTTGGCCTATTAGGCAAATCGGGCCTTGCATAGTAGGCTGACAAGTGCGTTCTGGCTACTAGGTACGACATATATATATATATATATATATATATATATATATATATATATATATATATATATATATATATATATATATATGAAACAAACATTGGCTCTTATACCTGCATTTGGGTGAGGTGATGTAATACATTAGTGGGGTGAAACACAGAACATGGAAAACGGGGTATAGATTTGTAGAAGTAGAAGTCGGGTCCCAATAGAACTGCAGAAGGCCTATTGGCCCATATTTCTTGATGTTTCTATATTGGAGCGGAGTCTTGAAGTGGGTAGAATATAGTTGTACGTTAATTGGCTGTTGATTGCTGGTTGACTTCTTGATGTGTAGTGCCTCGCAGATGTCAAGCCTAGACAGATGTCAAGGCTTGACATCTGCGAGGCACTACACATCAAGAAGTCAACACCAGCAATCAACAGCCAATTAACGTACAACTATATTCTACCACTTCAAGACTCCGCTCCAATATAGAAACATCAAGAAATATGGGCCAATAGGCCTTCTGCAGTTCTATTGGGACCCGACTTCTACTTCTACAAATCTATACCCCGTTTTCCATGTTCTGTGTTTCACCCCACTAATGTATTACATCACCTCACCCAAATGCAGGTATAAGAGCCAATGTTTGTATATATATATATATATATATATATATATATATATATATATATATATATATATATATATATATATATATATATATATATATATATATATAGATATGCAAACGAGCCTGAATGGTCTCCAGGACTATATGCAACTGAAATTTCACACCCCAGAAGTGACTCGAACCCATACTGCCAGGAGCAACACAACTGGTATGTACAGGACACCTTAATCCACTCGACCATCACGACCGGACAAAAAGAGGTGATAGCCGAAGCTATTTGAACCACCCCTCCGCCGGCACTTCAGTTGCATATAGTCCTGGGGACCATTCAGGCTTGTTCGCATTTGTGTTCCTCACGTGTACCCCAAAGAATGAGGTGATTTGATAAATACTATGCCCAAAATTACCATCTGAGTGCCGGCGGAGGGGTGGTTCAAATAGCTTCGGCTATCACCTCTTTTTGTCCAGTCGTGATGGTCGAGTGGATTAAGGTGTCCTGTACATACCAGTTGCATTGCTCCTGGCAATATGGGTTCGAGTCACTTCTGGGGTGTGAGTTTTCAGTTGCATATAGTCCTGAGGACCATTCAGGCTTGTTCGTATTTGTGTTCATCACGTGTGCCTCAAAGAATGAGGTGATTTGATAAAATACTATGCCCAAGATTACCATCCGAGTGCTGGCAGAGGGGTTACCTTACCTTGAGTTTACCTTGAGGTGCTTCCGGGCTTAGCGTCCCCGCGGCCCAGTCGTTGACCAGGCCTCCTGGTTGCTGGACTTATCAACCAGGCAGTTGGATGCGGCTGCTCACAGCCTGACGTGAGTCACAGCCTGGTTGATCAGGTATCCTTTGGAGGTGCTTATCCAGTTCTCTCTTGAACACTGTGAGGGGTCTGCCAGTTACGCACCTTATGTGTAGTGGAAGCGTGCTGAACAGTCTCGGGCCTCTGATATTGATAGAGTACTCTCTCAGAGTACCTGTTGCACCTCTGCTTTTCAACTGGGGTATTCAGCACATCCTGCCTTGTTTTCTGGTCTCATGTGATATTATTTCTGTGTGCAGGTTTGGGACCAGCCCCTCAAATATTTTCCATGTGTAAATTATTATGTATCTCTCCCACCTGCACTCAAGGGAGTACAGATTTAGGCTCTTTAGTCGGTCCCAGAAATTTAGATATTTTACTGAGTGGATTCTAGCAGTAAAGGATCTCTGCACACTCTCCAGGTCAGCAATTTCTCCAGCTTTGAAAGGGGCTGTCATTGTGCAGCAGTACTCCACTCTAGAGAGCACAAGCGTTTTGAAAAGTATCATCATCGGTATAGCATCTCTAGTGTGAAAAGTTCTTGTTATCCAACCTGTCATTTTTCTTGCAGTTGTGACTGCTACTTTATTGTGTTCATTAAAGGTAAGGTCTTCCGACATGAGTACACCCAGATCCTTTACATTGCCTTTTTCGTTCTACGTTAAGATTTGCCTGAGATTTGTACGTGGTTTCCGTTTTTATATTTTCATTTTTTCTGTAACGCATGAGCTGGAACTTATCTTCGTTAAACACTGTTATAAAATGTTGGCTGCTATGGGGGATCTAGTATTAATTTGGTGTAGGGGCAGCAGTTAGAAACAAGAGGTATCCTTATTAATGGAAATCATATAGGCCCGGCCCCCAATAAAAATATAACCAGTAATTATACATTGGCTACAAGACAATGTCAGTCTAGAGGTAAATCATAGATCTCCTACACAGAAAGAATGGATATTCCTTTAAAACTAACTTACTTATTTATTAACCCCTTAACAAACCCCCATATTCATCCACACCAATAACAATAAAAGTAATTAATTTACCACACTATCTTACGTTAAAAGCCTTGGTCCACATAAGCAGGATACAAGGTTTTACACTGAGCACAAGCTAGGGTAAAGTTTACTAGGCAAGGGACACTAGCAAGGACTCTAGGTAGCTTACTGGTACTACTGGAACCCACGTGGTTCCACTGGGGGTTCGTTTGGGGGCCAGGTAGCCTGGTGGATAGCGTGCAGGATTCGTAATTCTGTGGCGCGGGTTCGATTCCCGCACCCGGCAGAAACAAATGGGCAAAGTTTCTTTCACCCTGAATGCCCCTGTTACCTAGCAGTAAATAGGTACCTGGGAGTTAGTCAGCTGTCACGGGCTGCTTCCTGGGGTGTGTGTGTGTATGTGTGGTGTGGAAAAAAAAAAAAAAAAAAAAAGTAGTTAGTAAACAGTTGATTGACAGTTGAGAGGCGGGCTGAAAGAGCAAAGCTTCAGCTCAACCCTCGGAAAATACAACTAAGTGAATACTGGGACCCCCTTAGAGTGACAGAGTAATATAAACGCTAGTGATCACCTACTTAATGCACAATAATACTCTTCACAGTCCTACTTTACACAAAGAACATGTTTATGCCCGAAAATGAGGTTACAATACAGTATACTTATCTTGGTAAACTAGACACAGAAAAAGGAAGGGTGAGAAGCAAGAGGAAGGGGAGGAGGTTCTTTTCACCACGACGCCAGCTCAGAGAAAATCGCCTCCAGCGTCCAGATCAAGGCTCCTGAGTTGTTGTGGTGCCGGGAAGAGCCTAATTGATCATGCAGCTATACACATTAAAAATCTTCGCCGCTGTACAATATTGTTTCTTTACTCATTCTAAGGATAGTTAATAATTACTACAATGTTATACTTAATCCACAACAAGCTCAACAGTCTGAATGCTTTGTGAGCAACAAGATCGTCTTACATCTGGCAGGGAAGATACAAACAAAGACACCTCGCCATGCATCCCAAGTAATATAAAGAAGTTTATTTAGCTCAATTTGACCTCTGGTTTCCACTGATGAACCCAAGGTCATAACACTCCTCCCCCCTTCAGAGAAAAAAAAATGTGGCTACTAGAATAGTAGTCATATTTTTTTTGTAAGAGTATCCAGAGAATACAAAGGAAAATCTATGACATAAAAGAAAATCAATCAAAAACAACAATTTCTCTGCAAGAAAAGTACAAAGGAATTGTCTGAAAAAAAACAGGGAAGTAAATAAATTGGTCACGGAATATTTAATGTCACAGGAGAACCTACAAAAAAAATTAACTAAAGCATGACAGTTGGTGTATGGCTTCCTGTGGCCCAGATGAATGTTACTCAGGCAACCGGGACAGAGCGTCGGCTATCACGTTGAGCCAGCCCGGTAGGTGGATAATGGAAAGATTGAAGTCCTGTAGGTACAATGCCCACCTGAGGATGCGTTTATTTTTTTCCTTCATTTGATTCATGAAGACTAGTGGGTTATGGTCCGTGTACGCTTCCACTATATTATCTGTGAGGTAGACTTCGAACTTTTTACATGTTAACACTAGCGCCAATGCCTCTTTTTCTACCACTGAATAATTGCGTTGCACCTTGTCAAATTTCACAGAGTAATAATATACTGAGTGTTCCACTTGATCATCCCCAGTTTGCAACAACACTGCACCAGCACCCGAGTCAGATGTGCCAACATGAATTTTAAACGGTCGGGATAGGGGGGTAGAAATAGCCTAAGCTACTCTATCCCTTTGAAATGTATTTCTTGCTTATCTCAATAAACATACTTGAACTTAAACGGTCGGTTGAACCTTGGACTAGCGAGCACTACGTCAGTGTGCACACACGTCAGTGTGCCTTGGCCGAAATGACACTTCTTTGCATTTAAGGTTAGATTTGCATTTTTCAAAACTGTGAACACCTGGCGTAACCTAGCTATGTGGTCAGCCCAATTACTATCAAAGAGCACAATGTCTTCTAAATATGCCCGACAATTTGGCACATTAGCAAGCAAAGATTTCAGTAGCCTCTGGAACGTGGCAGGGGCATTATGCAAGCCAAACGGTAACACTTGATATTCAAAGACACCATCGGGTGTTACAAACGTAGTTAGTTGTTTAGCACGTACAGTGAGCGGGATATAATAGTAACCCTTCGAGAGGTCAAATTTTGAGACGTACTTGGCGTTTCCAATCTCGTCAATGCATTCTTCGAGGAGGGGCAGCGGATAGGCATCCACAATGGTCACCTTGTTGAGCTGCCGATAGTCGGTGCATAATCACCAGGAGCCGTCTGGATTGGGGACCAACAGGCAGGGCGAGCACCAAGAGCCCTGGCTCGGCCGGATGAGGCCATGCTGGAGCAGGAAATCGACCTCCTTCTGTACCATGGCCTTCTTTTCCGGACTCATCCGATAGGGTTGAAGGCGAATGGGGGTGTAGTCCGTCAACTTGACATCATGGTAAATGGCATCTGTCTGGGTCGGGACCTCCCCGAACAGACTGCAGAATTCGTCAAGCAATGACTGCACCTCTTCACGTTGGGCCATCTGCAAAAGGGACAGTTCCTCCTCCACAGCATTCACAGAACTAGAATTATTGAGAATAAGATTAGTTGGGTCCCCAGAACAATCATCCTCTCCCTCACTGGAAATGGAAACATTGGTTAGTGCAATGGGCCTGGGGTCTTGGAACTTCTTCAGCCGATTCAAGTGTACGAGCATTACCTGGTTACGCTTGTCAGAGTGTCTCACTTTGTACGTGAGGTCCCCAGTCTTTTCTGTCACAAAGTAGGGGCCTTTGTACTTGTGGGACATAGTGTTCCCTAGTCGAGGCTTTAATACCAGGACAGGGTCACCAGGCTGAAATACCCACAACTTAGCCTTAGCATCGTTCTTTCATATTTTCTTGGGCCTTCCCAAGATACCTTAGTGCAGCCGCCTTGCAGTCCTTGAGTCTCTGGTGGTGTTGCGCAAAGAAAGCCGAACCTTCGGTAAACATTACGTTCCCTAACAGATTCTCCTGTAACATTTACAAGGGTCCACGAGCTTTATGTGTTCAAAAACTAACTCAAAAGGAGAACAACCCAGTGAACTTTGTAACCTCTCTCGAGCAGCAAACAAAACATACAGCAAGTTCTCATCCCAGAAGGTGTGGGAACTCTCACACGATGTCTTAACATCTGCTTCAGAGTTAGATGGAACTGCTCAATTACCCCCCCTGACTCTATGGATGGTATGGGCTGGAAACCTTATGAATTATTCCATGGTCCTTACAGGATTGTTCAAAGATATCAGACTTAAAGTTAGTACCATTGTCAGTTTGCACGACCCGAGGCAGTCCAAAAGTGGAAAAAAATTGCAACATACGAGCAACAACAGTCTTTGTTCGGATGTTCCTTACAGCAAAAGCCTCCGGGTTGTGATACACATCATCGTGATTAGGTAATTATTACCAGACTTAGTTCTAGGTAATGGACCAACACAGTCCATTACCACATGAGAAAATGGTTCTTCGGCATGACAATAGGTCTTAGAGGAGCTTTAGGTGGTGTTCACCACCTAAAGCTCCTCTTCACCGCCAAGCTTATCGGTTTAGGTTCACCGCCAAGCTTATCATAACCTTAGGCCTACTCACAACCAACCGCTCACTGAATTTGCTAATGATCAAATTAGATTGTTTGAAAAATGGATTCGCTCGGCTAAAGCCGAAACATACGAGGCACTTAAAAATTTAGTTTTAATGGAACAGTTTATAGATAATATGCCAGAGAATGTAGCACAGTACATTAGAGGAAGGGTAGAGGTAGATTCTAAAATAGGGGATTTGGCCAAGATGGCAGAAAACTACCAGTTGGCGGGCAAAAGGCCCAATAAAAATAATTATACCCCACAGAGTAGCAAAACTTATACCCACAGCCAGTCCAGACCATCTCATTCTAACCCTTTAACTAATGCACCTTCTGTTTCAGACATAACTAACCCTGTTAAAATGTCTAGCCCCACAGCACCTAAGAGTGAACCGAAGGGTAATCCTGTTAGTAATGTCTCTTCTCCCCGACGTATCTGTGGTCACTGTAAACGTCCAAACCATGTTACTAGCTGTTGTTGGCAACTGTACCCGGAAAAAAGACCCAATGCTCTCGTTGTGACACAGGGCTTGAGGCCTTCTGAAGGGTTAGGGAGTAAGACCTCCAACCCACAGTGGTTGGACCTGCTTACCCCATTCTTATCGAAAGGGAGACTACTTTTGTCTGAGGGTCTTGGAAAAATGTGGTGATCTTCCGAGACACCGGTGCCATCCAGACCTTAATTTTAGAGAGTGCTTTGCAACGTGCCAACACTCTAGACACTGGAGAGGTGGTACTGTTCGAGGGTGTCACTAGTGATACTCGAGCAGTACCCCTCTGTAAGGTTACCCTGGAATCTGATTTCCACAAGGGTGTTTGTACAGTCGGAGTCACTTCGTACCTACCTTTCCCTAATGTTGATGTAATATTGGGTAATGATTTAGCCAGGGATAAGGTAGTGGACTCCAGACTGCCTATTATGTTGCCTACCCCTAAGGTTTCCCTGGATCTACCCGCCACAGAGGATAATGTTGTGTACCCTGTGTGCGCGGTGACTAGGTCTATGGGACTTAAATGTAAGGGCAGCCCTGTGCTTGCCAAGGTGGTAAATCCCGAGGACACGAGGAACTTTCCGAGCGGTGAAAGCCAAGTGGACCTTGCGGACACGTTCATGGCCCGACTCGATGACGTGGCCGAGGACATTGTGGAGAGCCGGTCACCGCCGCCTACCAAGAGTAGTGAGGAGGTGGAGGAGAACACTGTTGAGCCTCAGTCAATGGCATCTGACCAAGGCCTGGACGCCTCCTTGAGTGAGTTACAGAAAGCTGACCCCAGTCTTGCAGATTGTCATGAGGTAGCCATCTCGAAGGAGGAAAGTGTAGACGCAGCAACTGGGTACTACTACAATGATCAGATTTTGATGAGAAAATGGAGACCACAGAGTGCTCCCTTGTCAAATGAGTGGGAGGTAGTCCACCAAGTTATGTTGCCGACCTGCTATAGAGAAAGAGTTTTGTCAGCTGCTCATGATGATCCTATGGGGGGACATCAGGGTATTAATATTACTTATCACAAAGTCTTAAAGTATTTTTTCTGGCCCAAGCTGAAAAGCGATGTGGCAAAATTCTGTAATGCATGTATTGCTTGTCAACTTGTTGGGAAACCAAACCAGACTCCACCTAAAGCTCCTCTTAGGCCTATTGTCGTGCCGGAGGAACCATTTTCTCATGTGGTAATGGACTGTGTTGGTCCATTACCTAGAACTAAATCTGGTAATATTTACCTAATCACGATGATGTGTATCATGACCCGTTACCCAGAGGCTTTTGTTGTAAGGAACATCTGAGCGAAGACTGTTGTTGCTCATATGTTGCAATTTTTTTCCACTTTTGGACTGCCTCGGGTCATGCAAACTGACAATGGTACTAACTTTAAGTCTGATATTTTTGAACAATTTTGTAAGGCCCATGGAATAACTCATAAGGTTTCCAGCCCATACCATCCACAGAGTCAGGGGGTAATTGAATGATTCCATCTAACTCTGAATCAGATGTTGAAGACATCGTGCGAGAGTTCCCACACCTTCTGGGATGAGAACTTGCTGCATGTTTTGTTTGCTGCTAGAGAGGGGTTACAAAGTTCACTGGGTTGTTCTCCTTTTGAGTTAGTCTTTGGCCATAAAGTTCGTGGACCCTTGTAAATGTTACAGAAGAATCTGTTAGGGAACGTAACGTTAACTGAAGGTTCGGCTTTCTTTGCGCAACACCACCAGAGACTCAAGGACTGCAAGGTTGCTGCACTAAAGTATCTTGGGAAGGCCCAGGAAAATATGAAAGAACGAAACGATGCTAAGGCTAAGTTGCAGGTATTTCAGCCTGGTGACCCTGTCCTGGTATTAAAGCCTCGACTAGGGAACACTATGTCCCACAAGTACGAAGGCCCCTACATTGTGACAGAAAAGACTGGGGACCTCACATACAAAGTGAGGCACTCTGTCAAGCGTAGCCAGGTAATGCTCGTACACTTGAATTGGATGAAGAAGTTCCAGGGCCCCAGGCCTATTGCACTAACCAATGTTTCCATTTCCAGTGAGGGAGGGGATGAGTGTTCTGGGGACCCAACTAATCTCATTCTCAATAATTCTAGTTCTGTGAATGCTGTGGAGGAGGGACTGTCCCATTTGCAGATGGTCCAATGTAAAGAGGTGCAGTCGTTGCTTGACGAATTCTCCAGTCTGTTCGGGGAGGTCGCGACCCAGACTGATGCCATTTACCATGATGTCAAGTTCACAGACTACACCCCCATTCGCCTTCAACCCTATCGGATGAGTCCAGAAAACAAGGCCATCGTACAGAAGGAGGTAGATTTCCTGCCCAGCACGGCCTCATCTGGCCGAGCCAGGGCTCTTGGTGCTCGCCCTGCCTTTTGGTCCCCAAACCAGACGGTCAAATACGTCTCGAAATTCGACCTCTCAAGGGGGTACTATCAAATCCCGCTCACTGAACGTGCTAAACAACTAACTGCGTTCGTGACACCCGAGGGTGTTTTAAGTATAAAGTGTTACCGTTCGGCTTGCGTAATGCCCCTGCCACATTCCAGAGGCTAATGAACTCTGCTCGCTAATGTGCCAAATTGTCGGGCGTATTTAGATGACATTGTGCTCTTTGATAGTAATTCGGCTGACCACATAGCTAGGTTACGCCAGTTGTTCACAGTTTTGAAAAGTGCCAATCTAACCTTCAATGCAAAAAAGTGTCATTTTGGCCAAGGCACAGTGATGTACCTTGGTTATGAAGTGGGCAAAGGAAAAGTGTTACCTCGACAAAATAAAATCAGTGCCATCCTGGAGTATCCCGTGCTAAAGTCTAAAAAGGACATTCAACGGTTTATCGGTATGTGTGCATACTATCGACACTTTTGTCAGAACTTTTCCAGTGTTGCCACTCCTCTCACAGACTTGTTGTGGAAGGCCGTTAAATTTAAGTGGTCATCAGACTGTGCAGAGTCATTTAAAAATTTTAAATTGATCTTAGCTTCTGCCCCAGTGCTTGCTAGTCCAAGGTTTGACCGACCGTTTAAATTCATGTTGACGCGTCTGACTCGAGTGCTGGTACAGTGTTGTTGCAAACTGGGGATGATCAAGTGGAACACCCAGTATATTATTACTCTGTGAAATTTGACAAGGCGCAACACAATTATTCAGTGGTAGAAAAAGAGGCGTTGGCGTTAGTGTTAACATGTAAAAAGTTTGAAGTCTACCTCACAGTCTACCTCTAAACTTGCTAAATATTAACTCCCTCCATACATTCTCTTGTGTCAACTACATTTACAAAACCCTGTTCGTAAATGCAAACCATGCTCTGAAACTCTCTCTGGACAGATGTAATAGGACCCATTATCACCACACCAGAAATAAATATCTCTTTGATATCCCCAGGGTTAAACTTAATCTGTGTAAACACTCTATGCAAATTAAGGGACCTAGTCTATGGAACTCACTCCCTAGTGAATTGAAAAATTGTAAAACTTTTGCCTTATTCAAAAGCAAAACCAAAAAGTACTTAATTTCATCTTCTTAGTCCTACACTGAGCTTTATTTTTGCTCTGTACCTAGTGTTACCCAATCTCCTAATTCTTATGTATTTAACCCAAACAACCCTATCATTGTGTTCATTGCTGTCTTCCTTTATGTGCTAGCCATTTGCTGTATTGTGCCTACCAATTTTTGTCAACTACCATTCAAGCTATCATTGCAATCAATCTTAGCTACCTAAGTGCTTTATTATACTGTACCTACAATTTTCTCTCTTTTTTTTTTTTCTTCTTGCCATGTAACTGTTATCATTTCTTTATTATAAATTTTGCTAGTATTTACCTATTTAAAATTTTCTTAGATTAAGGATCTGCCCGAAATGCTGCGCGTACTAGTGGCTTTACAAGATTGTAATTACCATATTATATATTCTCACATTCCCAATGTACCTTCTTGTATATGAATAAATAAATAAATAAATAAACAGGTAATATAGTGGAAGTGTTCACAGACCATAACCCACTAGTTTTCATGAATTAAATGAAAAAATAAACACGTCCTCAGGTGGGCATTGTACCTACAGGACTTCAATCTTTCCATTATCCACCTACCGGGCCGGCTCAACGTGATAGCCGATGCTCTGTCCTGGTTGTCTGAGTAACATTCATCTGGGCCACAGGAAGCCATATACCAACTGTCATGCTTTAGTGATTTTTTTTGTAGATTCTCCTGTGACATTAAATACTCCATGTCCAATTTATTTACTTCCCTGTTTTTTTTGGTGTATGTGTTTTTTCTTTCAGAGAATTCCTTTGTACTTTTCTTGCAGAGAAATTATTGTTTTAATTGATTTTCTTTTATGTCATGGATTTTCCTTTTTATTCTCTATATACTCTTACAAAAAAAATATGACTACTATTCTTGTAGCCACATTTTTTTTTCTCTGAAGGGGGGAGGAATGTTACAACCCTGGGTTCATCAGTGGAAAGCAGAGGTCAAATTGAGCTAAATAAACTACTTTATATTATTTGGGATGCATGGCGAGGTGTATCTGTTCGTATCTTCCTTGCCAGACGTAAGTGAATCTTGTTGCTCACAAGCATTCAGACTCTTGAGCTTGTTGTGGATTAAGTATAACATTGTAGTAATTATTAACTTTCCTAGAACGAGTAAAGTAAACAATATGGTACATAGGTGAAAATTTTAATGTGTATAGCTGCACGATCAATTAGGCTCTACCCGGCACCACAACACCTTGGGAGCCCTGATCTGGTCGCTGGATGCGGTCTTCTCTGCTGGCGTTCGTGGTGTGAACATCTGGACTGTGTGGCTCTGCACCTCTCTCCCCTTCTTCCCTCTACTCTCCCTTACCTATTTCTATGTCTAAGTGTACTAAGTTAAGTATGATATACTTAAGTGTGTCTACTCTGTGAGTGTAAGATTGGTGTAGACCTTGGGGTAGTATTTGCCAGTGTTTTGGGTACCCATTAGTGTTGTGTTGTGTTAAGGTACCACGTGGGCTCACTACTCCTAAGCTGCCTCCAGCTTCAAGTGCTTCACTAGTAAACTTTACCCTAGCTTGTGTTCCGTGTAAAACCTTGTATCCTGCTTATGTGGACCAAGGCTTTTAACGTAAGATAGTGTGGTTAAGTAATTATTATTATTGTTATTGGTGTGGATGTATATGGGGGGTTGTTAAGGGGTTAATAAACAAGTAAGTAAGTTTTAAAGGAGCATCCATTCTTCCTGTGTAGGAGATCTATGATCTACCTCTAGACTGACATGGTCTTGTAGCCAATTATTAATCACAATAATATTTTTATTGGGGGCCGGGCCTTCCTGATCTCCACAACTAGAGATACATCTTAATTCTAACTGCCCCTACACCAAATTAATACTAGATCCCCCCATAGCAGCCCATTTAACATATAACAGAGTCCGAGTTAGGTAACATAGGGGACATCAACCTAGCAGTGCAATCTTTTCTTCAAAAAACTCTAAGCCTTTATAACACCCACTGTCCTATGCTTACAAAACAAGTCACAACCGAAAGGCATAAAAATCCTGGCTTACAAAAGGAATACTTAAATACATTATAAAAAACATGACCTTGAGAAGAAGTATAGGTTAGGAACCGTCTCCAAAGAATTCTCAAAGAATTACTCGTTATTGCTATCTAAAATAATTAGACAAGCCAATACTAAATACTACGAAGATAAATTTACCCAAATATAGAGCAACGTTAAGAATGTGGAATGACCTTCCCAACCATGTTAAAGACTGTGCCTCTCTCAACCAGTTTAAGAGAAAAACGAAGCAATACCTAATAAATTCCCTGTAACCTGCCTTACCCCTCTATTGTCAACCAATGTCTGTTTTGTTTTAAATGACGCTGTTTTGTCGACCGAATTGCATTTGTGCTGCTTTTTCAGCCATGTTCCCCCTTCTTAACTGTTTTTTTTTCTCAACTCATTTTATTCCTTATGCTCAATTAGTCTTAAGCCTTAGTCATTATTTTTTTTTTTTTTTTTTTTTTTTTGAGATATATACAAGAGTTGTTACATTCTTGTACAGCCACTAGTACGCGTAGCGTTTCGGGCAGGCTCCTGGAATACGATCCCGCTGCGAAGAATCGTTTTTTCATCCAAGTACACATTTTACTGTGCGTTAAACAGAGGCTACAGTTAAGGATTTGCGCCCAGTAAATCCTCCCGGCCAGGATACGAACCCATGACATAGCGCTCGCGGAACGCCAGGCGAGTGTCTTACCACTACACCACGGAGACTGTCATTTAAGTTTTTCATGCCCGAAACGCTTTGCGTAATAGTGGCTTTAGGCATTGTATGTACTAGCCTTATCTACTAACTCCATCACTCTGTACAATCACTTTTATGTATGTACCTTACCTAAATAAACATTTTGATTTTTGATTTTGATTAAAAAAACTTGGAGCACAATTTCTCAAATATTGGGATCAAAGAAGATTTTAAATAACAAACCAACACTCCTATCCAATAACGATGGTCAGCTTTCAGCCTCTGATTCTGCTATTGAGTTCACTAGGTTCTTCTCTTCCATTGGGTCATCCCTTGCAAACGATACTCCATCTTCCAGTATCTTACAGGTGACTATCCACAGTCTCTGTACCTAATGCCTACTAACTCCACTGATGTTACTGACATAATCCTTTCCCTTCAAACCAAGTCTAGTGCCCTTGAGGAGATACCAACTTTAATTTACAAAAAAGCCTCCAGATCTTTAGCCCCTGCTATTGCAGTGCTCTTCAACAAGTCACTTGAACTCCAAACCTTTCCAGATATTCTAAAGAAAGCGAGAGTAACCCCTGTCCACAAATGTGGTGATCTCACAGATGTTAACAACTACAGACTCATATCAATCCTGCCGAACTTGTCAAAAATATTTGAAAAACTATTCTACAAGCAGCTTTACTCTTATCTAGCCAAACACAATATACCTAGCTCTTGTCAATATGGCTTCAGACCCAAAAAAGCACTAACGATGCACTTATTAGTATGATTAACTTGATTCATGCAGCTCTTGATAAAAATGAGTTCCCTGTTGGGTTATTTGTGAACCTGCGTAAGGCTTTTGACACTGTCAACCACCAAAACCTTCTTCTTAAATTACATCATTATGGAGTCAGAGGTCACTCCCTGCAATACCTCAAATGTTACCTTACTGACAGGCTCCAGTATGTTTCTGTGAATAATTCAATTTCTCCCACCCAACCCATCAACATTGGTGTGCCTCAGGGCAGCATACTTGGCCCTCTCCTCTTTCTCATCTACATTAATGACCTTCCAAATGCCTCCCAACACCTCAAACCAATTCTATTTGCTGATGACACAACCTTCATTTACTCCAGTCCTGACCCCCCTTGCTCTAAATGCCACAATAAATACTGAGCTAAATAAAGTCCATCTTTGGCTAACTGCCAACAAACTCACCCTTAACATTGACAAAACTTTCTATATTCTGTTTGGCAATAAATCCTCTAATCAAATAAATCTCAAAATAAACAATACCAAAATTTGTAATAAATTAGATCGCAAATTCCTTGGCGTTCTCATTGACCACAAGCTGAATTTCCAGGGACACATTCTAAATATACCAAAAAAAGTTTAAAAAACTGTTGGTATTCTTTCTAAGATCAGATATTATGTACCCCTCCCTGCCGTGGTGATTCTCTATTACTCCCTCATCTATCCATATCTTGACTATGGTATTTGTGCTTGGGGTTCTACTACCCAAAAACATTTACGTCCTATAATTACTCAACACAAAGCTGCTACTAGGACAATATCCAACTCTGGCCCCAGACATCACTCGGTACCCCTACTCAACCAGTATGGCAGTATGGGTTCGAGTCACTTCTGGGGTGTGAGTTTTCAGTTGCATGTAGTCCTGGGGACCATTCAGACTTGTTTGCATTTGTGTTCCTCACGTGTTGCCCCCAAAAATGAGGTGATTTGATAAAATGCTATGCCCAAGATTACCATCCGAGTGCCAGCGGGGAAGTGGTTCAAATAGGTTCGGCTATCACTTCCTTATGTCCGGTCATGATAGTCAAGTGGATTAAGGCGTTCCTGTACATACCAGTTGCGCTGCTCCTGGCAGTATGGGTTCGAATCACTTCTGGGGTGTGAGTTTTCAGTTGCATGTAGTCCTGGGGACCATTCAGGCTTGTTTGCATATATATATATATATATATATATATATATATATATATATATATATATATATATATATATATATATATATATATATATATATATATATATATATATTTATATATATATTTATATATGCAAACAAGCCTGAATGGTCCCCAGGACTATATGCGAATGAAAACTCACACCCCAGAAGTGACTCGAACCCATACTCCCAGGAGCAACGCAACTGGTATGTACAGGGACGCCTTAAACCGCTTGACCAACACGACCGGACATAAGGAAGTGATAGCCTGAGCTATATGAACCACTTCCCTGCCGGCACCTGGATGGTTATCTTGGGCATAGCATTTTATCAAATCACGTCATTTTTTGGGGCAACACGTGAGGAACACAAATGCGAACAAGCCTGAATGGTCCCCAGGACTATATGCGAATGAAAACTCACACCCCAGAATATATATATATATATATATATATATATATATATATATATATATATATATATATATATATATATGGTGTATACTGGCAGCAGGTTTTCTTTTATACATGTCTCATTGAATATGACCGCATATTCTGTATTTACTATCTTCTGATTTAGGGCTTCTATCCCTCTAACTATTTTCTTAGCATCAGGGCTTAGCTGAAAGAGGAGTTCTCCAAAACTCATTTTCGTAATTTCAAGGTGAAGAAAAGAAGTGAATTACTATAGAATGTATTACACTTATTTAAACAATTTGCACAACGTTTCGAACCTCCATGGTTCATTCTCAAGTGAGGAAATGTTACAATGTGGTTTGATTATATACCCGCACTGGGTCAGGTGATAAGACGATAAAGGTGAAAACATAGGGGATACATAGGGGAGAAAACATAGGGGATATATATATATATATATATATATATATATATATATATATATATATATATATATATATATATATATATATATATATATATATATATATATATATATATATATATATATATATATATATATATATATATATATATATATAATTTATTTATTTATTTATTTATTTATTTATATACAAGAAGGTAAATTGGGTTTGTGAGAATACATATTGAATAGGACAGTATTACAATCTTGTAAAGCCACTAGTACGTGCAGCGTTTCGGGCATCTGACAGATAATTTTAAGTAGGTAAGTTCTATCAGAGATGATAAATGATAACAAATACATTGCAAGAGAAAAATGAGATGAGAGAGCTTTGTAAGTATATTAAAGCACATTGTTATATTAAAGCTCTGATTGATTACATTGACAGCTTGATGGGTAATTTAAAAGATTAATAGACACCATACAGCAGATTGACAGCACATGTAAGACAGCAATGATCAATATGGTAAAGATTTTCAGATTGGGTACATAAAGATTGGGAGACTGGGTCGCAATAGATACAGATAAACAAGATAAATAAACACCATACAGCAGATTGGCAGCACATATAAGAGGACAGCAATGATCACAATGTTGAAGATGTTCAAATTGGGAAACATAAAGGTTGGGAGATTGGGTAGCAATAGATACAGTGCAATTTTAAGGCAAAAGGTAAAGCACTATGAAGATGAAATTAGGTACTTTTTAGTATTGATTTTGAATGATGTAAAAGTTGGGCAGCTTTTCAATTCAATAGGGAGTGAGTTCCATAGACTGGGTCCCTTTATTTGCATAGAGTTTACACAGATTAAGTTTAACTCTGGGGATATCAAAGAGATATTTATTTCTGGTGTGGTGATAATGGGTCCTACTACATCTGTCCAGAAGTTTCAGAGCAGGATTTGCCTTTAAGAACAGGGGTTTTGTAAATGTAGTTGACACAAGAGAATTTATGGAGTGAGATTATATTTAGCATGTTTAGGGAGTTAAACAAGGGGGCTGAGTGTTGTCTGAAAGCAGAATTTGATATTATTCAGATAGCAGATTTTTGCTGGGTGATGATGGACTTGAGATGGTTTGCAGTTGTTGAACCCCATGCACAGATACCATAGTTGAGATAGGATAGATTAGTGCATAATATAGAGAGATGAGAGCAGAGTTAGGTACATAGTATCTGATTTTGGAGAGTATACCAACTGTTTTAGAGACTTTCCTAGTTATGTGTTGTATGTGGGTGCTGAAGTTGAGTCTCTTGTCTAAGAATAGGCCAAGAAATTTTCCATCATTTTTATTGCTAATGTTTACATTGTCTATCTGAAGCTGAATTGCATTTGTAGATTTGCTTCCAATAAGATGTAGTAGGTCTTTTCTATATTAAGTGTTAGTTTGTTGGTTGACATCCATAAATGGACTTTTTTTAGTTAAATAAATAAATAAATAATATAAATAAATAAATATGTTTATTCAGGAAAGGTACATACATAAAGTGATTTTACATAAGTGGAACGATTTATAGATAGAGCTAGTACATACAATGCCTAAAGCCACTATTACGCAATGCGTTTCGGGCAAGAAAAACATTAATATCTAAAGCTTAATACTAATTGAGCATAAAGAATAAAATGTTTTGAGAACAGATACAAATAAAGATAAAAAAGGGGGGAACATGACTGAAAAAGCAGCACAAATACAATAGGTAGACAAACAGCGTTGAATAAAAAAAATAACAGACATGGGTACTTGACAATAGAGGGGTAAGGTAGGTTACAGGGAATTTATCAGGTAGTGTTTAGTTTTAATCTTAAACTGGTTGAGAGAGGTACAGTCTTTAACATGGTTGGAAGGTCATTCCACATTGTGGGTCCCTTGATTTGTAGAGCATTTCTAGTTTGATTAAGTCGTACTCTTGGAATATCAAAAACTGTATTTATTTCTGGTGTGGTGCTCATGGGTTCTGTTACAACTTTCAATGAAGCTTTTGAGGTCAGGATTGGCATTACAGTTCAGCGTTTTATATGTATAATACACATGAGAGAATGTGCAGTGACTTAATATCTGTGGGGAAAACCTGACTCCAATAACTAATAACTTGTTTTGGGCTCTGAGACCCAGTAACTAATAATTAAATATATATATATATATATATATATATATATATATATATATATATATATATAATATATATATATATATATATATATAAATATATATACTTCGATAGCTATGAAGGACCACCACTTTTTGAGAAAAAGTGGAAAACAAAGAGACAATGGAAAAAACTGATCCTAGGAACTAGTGTCCTATGGATCTTGGTAAAACTGTAATGCTTATATGAATGGAGTCAAATTAACTACACAAAATTGGGGGTTACATGCTAAAAGATTAATACATCCCTAGCATTATTCTGGTGCTGGTTCTTCACCAGAGTAAATCAAATGTGAAAATCAATAAATGTAGAATATAATATTGATGGAGGTAAATGCACCTCAATATACTACTGAAATGTTGAACAGCATCAGTAAATCAAAGGGTTAGTATAATTGATCTCTTTAGGAGATCACTACTGTAACTATGGAGTTATTGCTACTGATGGAAAAATGGACAGCTTAGCTGTGAAACTAAGGAGTAGTCGGTTGCTACACTCCACCGACGACGTGTTGCATAGGGTAAATTGTTGCACAGAACGGTGGGGAAGCCTAGCACCTCGGTTGAAGTCGCCTTGGTACTGAAAGGCAATTACATTGTAGATATCTTCTACACAATAGGTAATTACATTTACATCCTAAATCATGAGGATGACGGTAGTAAATTATCAGCTAATGTCTGAACAATTTGTATCATAGAAATAAACTGATAATCATCTAATTAGATGGTAAATTTAATTAACACACGTACTATATTTTGTTGGTTTGCATTCGGCCTAACGACTGCTAGCCTAAATGTTAATAGTGGCCACATAATAACAAAAAGGGTAAACTTAGCAGCCGAGCCTCGTGTCGTTGATGTGAAGACTTGAGCAACTCTTCGTCCTCCAGCTGCTGCTTGAAAGACGTTGACTCTGGAGATGCTCGTATAATAGTCTATGACACGGCTATGTTGTGCCAGATAACGTGGCACCGCTCAACTGATCGTGGGAGCGAAATAAATAGGTCAATCACAACTCTGCTACACGCTCTTAATGGCGTCCGTGCTCTCGTGTCGAGTCAAGTGACGCTCTCCGTCTTCCTCCTGCTCCTTATTGCGCATGCGCGGCTTTCGAGCGTAAATGAATATGTATTTATCGCAATTGACTAAGGAAGGAAGAGGTAATAACAAGTATTAATATCACATTAAATTCTTCTGTGATAAAATAGAAGTTCTAGTAACATAAATTGGCTTACTAAAAGTTGTGCAGCCAATCGAGGAAATTAAAGTAAAATCATTTGCATCAAAGTAATTTCCTCTAGAATATTAAATGTTAGTTAAATAAGGGAGCTCCAGTAAGTAATAGTATACTACGAAATCAAACTTAACTATTTTTAGTAAGGAAATGATAAACTGGACTCTTGTTATAAATCCAACTAAATGTGGAGAAAATTCATGTTGCTGCCTGTTGTTCCTCACGTACTAGGAAGAATTTGGCAATGAATAAATCATGATAATGATTAAATCTATAAGTTAGTAATTTTAGTAACTACTTTGGTTGTATAAATACAATGATGTATAAAACTGTTGGTTATTTCCA
>WNGS01089694.1:0-10553 GCA_020271785.1 Procambarus virginalis
TTCACTGTACCATCACTACTGTGGTGTTGTGCTGCCACTCTAGTTCACTGTACCATCACCTGCCACTCTAGTTCACTGTACCATCACTACTGTGGTGTTGTGCTGCCACTCTAGTTCACTGTACCACCACCATCACTACTGTGGTGTTGTGCTGCCACTCTAGTTCACTGTACCACCACCATCACTACTGTGGTGTTGTGCTGCCACTCTAGTTCACTGTACCATCACTACTGTGGGTTTGTGCTGCCACTCTAGTTCACTGTACCATCACTACTGTGGTGTTGTGCTGCCACTCTAGTTCACTGTACCACCACCATCACTACTGTGGTGTTGTGCTGCCACTCTAGTTCACTGTACCATCACTACTGTGGTGTGTGCTGCCACTCTAGTTCACTGTACCATCACCATCACTACTGTGGTGTTGTGCTGCCACTCTAGTTCACTGTACCACCACCATCACTACTGTGGTGTTGTGCTGCCACTCTAGTTCACTGTACCACCATCACTACTGTGGTGTTGTGCTGCCACTCTAGTTCACTGTACCACCACCATCACTACTGTGGTGTTGTGCTGCCACTCTAGTTCACTGTACCACCACCATCACTACTGTGGTGTTGTGCTGCCACTCTAGTTCACTGTACCATCACTACTGTGGTGTTGTGCTGCCACTCTAGTTCACTGTACCACCACCATCACTACTGTGGTGTTGTGCTGCCACTCTAGTTCACTGTACCATCACTACTGTGGTGTTGTGCTGCCACTCTAGTTCACTGTACCATCACTACTGTGGTGTTGTGCTGCCACTCTAGTTCACTGTACCACCACCATCACTACTGTGGTGTTGTGCTGCCACTCTAGTTCACTGTACCACCACCATCACTACTGTGGTGTTGTGCTGCCACTCTAGTTCACTGTACCATCACTACTGTGGTGTTGTGCTGCCACTCTAGTTCACTGTACCACCACCATCACTACTGTGGTGTTGTGCTGCCACTCTAGTTCACTGTACCATCACTACTGTGGTGTTGTGCTGCCACTCTAGTTCACTGTACCACCACCATCACTACTGTGGTGTTGTGCTGCCACTCTAGTTCACTGTACCACCACCATCACTACTGTGGTGTTGTGCTGCCACTCTAGTTCACTGTACCATCACCATCACTACTGTGGTGTTGTGCTGCCACTCTAGTTCACTGTACCATCACTACTGTGGTGTTGTGCTGCCACTCTAGTTCACTGTACCATCACTACTGTGGTGTTGTGCTGCCACTCTAGTTCACTGTACCACCACCATCACTACTGTGGTGTTGTGCTGCCACTCTAGTTCACTGTACCACCACCATCACTACTGTGGTGTTGTGCTGCCACTCTAGTTCACTGTACCATCACTACTGTGGTGTTGTGCTGCCACTCTAGTTCACTGTACCATCACTACTGTGGTGTTGTGCTGCCACTCTAGTTCACTGTACCACCACCATCACTACTGTGGTGTTGTGCTGCCACTCTAGTTCACTGTACCACCACCATCACTACTGTGGTGTTGTGCTGCCACTCTAGTTCACTGTACCATCACTACTGTGGTGTTGTGCTGCCACTCTAGTTCACTGTACCACCACCATCACTACTGTGGTGTTGTGCTGCCACTCTAGTTCACTGTACCATCACTACTGTGGTGTTGTGCTGCCACTCTAGTTCACTGTACCATCACCACTGTGGTGTTGTGCTGCCACTCTAGTTCACTGTACCATCACTACTGTGGTGTTGTGCTGCCACTCTAGTTCACTGTACCACCACCATCACTACTGTGGTGTTGTGCTGCCACTCTAGTTCACTGTACCATCACTACTGTGGTGTTGTGCTGCCACTCTAGTTCACTGTACCACCACCATCACTACTGTGGTGTTGTGCTGCCACTCTAGTTCACTGTACCACCACCATCACTACTGTGGTGTTGTGCTGCCACTCTAGTTCACTGTACCACCACCATCACTACTGTGGTGTTGTGCTGCCACTCTAGTTCACTGTACCATCACTACTGTGGTGTTGTGCTGCCACTCTAGTTCACTGTACCATCACTACTGTGGTGTTGTGCTGCCACTCTAGTTCACTGTACCATCACTACTGTGGTGTTGTGCTGCCACTCTAGTTCACTGTACCACCACCATCACTACTGTGGTGTTGTGCTGCCACTCTAGTTCACTGTACCACCACCATCACTACTGTGGTGTTGTGCTGCCACTCTAGTTCACTGTACCATCACTACTGTGGTGTTGTGCTGCCACTCTAGTTCACTGTACCACCACCATCACTACTGTGGTGTTGTGCTGCCACTCTAGTTCACTGTACCATCACTACTGTGGTGTTGTGCTGCCACTCTAGTTCACTGTACCATCACTACTGTGGTGTTGTGCTGCCACTCTAGTTCACTGTACCATCACTACTGTGGTGTTGTGCTGCCACTCTAGTTCACTGTACCACCACCATCACTACTGTGGTGTTGTGCTGCCACTCTAGTTCACTGTACCATCACTACTGTGGTGTTGTGCTGCCACTCTAGTTCACTGTACCACCACCATCACTACTGTGGTGTTGTGCTGCCACTCTAGTTCACTGTACCACCACCATCACTACTGTGGTGTTGTGCTGCCACTCTAGTTCACTGTACCACCACCATCACTACTGTGGTGTTGTGCTGCCACTCTAGTTCACTGTACCATCACTACTGTGGTGTTGTGCTGCCACTCTAGTTCACTGTACCACCACCATCACTACTGTGGTGTTGTGCTGCCACTCTAGTTCACTGTACCATCACTACTGTGGTGTTGTGCTGCCACTCTAGTTCACTGTACCATCACTACTGTGGTGTTGTGCTGCCACTCTAGTTCACTGTACCATCACCATCACTACTGTGGTGTTGTGCTGCCACTCTAGTTCACTGTACCATCACCATCACTACTGTGGTGTTGTGCTGCCACTCTAGTTCACTGTACCACCACCATCACTACTGTGGTGTTGTGCTGCCACTCTAGTTCACTGTACCACCACCATCACTACTGTGGTGTTGTGCTGCCACTCTAGTTCACTGTACCACCACCATCACTACTGTGGTGTTGTGCTGCCACTCTAGTTCACTGTACCACCACCATCACTACTGTGGTGTTGTGCTGCCACTCTAGTTCACTGTACCATCACTACTGTGGTGTTGTGCTGCCACTCTAGTTCACTGTACCACCACCATCACTACTGTGGTGTTGTGCTGCCACTCTAGTTCACTGTACCACCACCATCACTACTGTGGTGTTGTGCTGCCACTCTAGTTCACTGT
The DNA here is from genome assembly GCA_020271785.1 of Procambarus virginalis. Lineage (NCBI taxonomy): Eukaryota > Metazoa > Arthropoda > Malacostraca > Decapoda > Cambaridae > Procambarus > Procambarus virginalis. Next base: position 3,326 of record WNGS01089694.1, read on the forward strand.
ACCATCACTACTGTGGTGTTGTGCTGCCACTCTAGTTCACTGTACCATCACTACTGTGGTGTTGTGCTGCCACTCTAGTTCACTGTACCATCACTACTGTGGTGTTGTGCTGCCACTCTAGTTCACTGTACCACCACCATCACTACTGTGGTGTTGTGCTGCCACTCTAGTTCACTGTACCACCACCATCACTACTGTGGTGTTGTGCTGCCACTCTAGTTCACTGTACCACCACCATCACTACTGTGGTGTTGTGCTGCCACTCTAGTTCACTGTACCATCACCATCACTACTGTGGTGTTGTGCTGCCACTCTAGTTCACTGTACCATCACTACTGTGGTGTTGTGCTGCCACTCTAGTTCACTGTACCATCACCATCACTACTGTGGTGTTGTGCTGCCACTCTAGTTCACTGTACCATCACTACTGTGGTGTTGTGCTGCCACTCTAGTTCACTGTACCATCACTACTGTGGTGTTGTGCTGCCACTCTAGTTCACTGTACCATCACTACTGTGGTGTTGTGCTGCCACTCTAGTTCACTGTACCACCACCATCACTACTGTGGTGTTGTGCTGCCACTCTAGTTCACTGTACCACCACCATCACTACTGTGGTGTTGTGCTGCCACTCTAGTTCACTGTACCATCACCATCACTACTGTGGTGTTGTGCTGCCACTCTAGTTCACTGTACCATCACTACTGTGGTGTTGTGCTGCCACTCTAGTTCACTGTACCATCACTACTGTGGTGTTGTGCTGCCACTCTAGTTCACTGTACCACCACCATCACTACTGTGGTGTTGTGCTGCCACTCTAGTTCACTGTACCACCACCATCACTACTGTGGTGTTGTGCTGCCACTCTAGTTCACTGTACCACCACCATCACTACTGTGGTGTTGTGCTGCCACTCTAGTTCACTGTACCATCACTACTGTGGTGTTGTGCTGCCACTCTAGTTCACTGTACCATCACCATCACTACTGTGGTGTTGTGCTGCCACTCTAGTTCACTGTACCATCACCATCACTACTGTGGTGTTGTGCTGCCACTCTAGTTCACTGTACCACCACCATCACTACTGTGGTGTTGTGCTGCCACTCTAGTTCACTGTACCACCACCATCACTACTGTGGTGTTGTGCTGCCACTCTAGTTCACTGTACCACCACCATCACTACTGTGGTGTTGTGCTGCCACTCTAGTTCACTGTACCACCACCATCACTACTGTGGTGTTGTGCTGCCACTCTAGTTCACTGTACCACCACCATCACTACTGTGGTGTTGTGCTGCCACTCTAGTTCACTGTACCACCACCATCACTACTGTGGTGTTGTGCTGCCACTCTAGTTCACTGTACCACCACCATCACTACTGTGGTGTTGTGCTGCCACTCTAGTTCACTGTACCATCACCATCACTACTGTGGTGTTGTGCTGCCACTCTAGTTCACTGTACCATCACCATCACTACTGTGGTGTTGTGCTGCCACTCTAGTTCACTGTACCATCACTACTGTGGTGTTGTGCTGCCACTCTAGTTCACTGTACCACCACCATCACTACTGTGGTGTTGTGCTGCCACTCTAGTTCACTGTACCACCACCATCACTACTGTGGTGTTGTGCTGCCACTCTAGTTCACTGTACCACCACCATCACTACTGTGGTGTTGTGCTGCCACTCTAGTTCACTGTACCACCACCATCACTACTGTGGTGTTGTGCTGCCACTCTAGTTCACTGTACCATCACTACTGTGGTGTTGTGCTGCCACTCTAGTTCACTGTACCATCACCATCACTACTGTGGTGTTGTGCTGCCACTCTAGTTCACTGTACCATCACTACTGTGGTGTTGTGCTGCCACTCTAGTTCACTGTACCATCACTACTGTGGTGTTGTGCTGCCACTCTAGTTCACTGTACCACCACCATCACTACTGTGGTGTTGTGCTGCCACTCTAGTTCACTGTACCATCACTACTGTGGTTTGTGCTGCCACTCTAGTTCACTGTACCATCACTACTGTGGTGTTGTGCTGCCACTCTAGTTCACTGTACCATCACCATCACTACTGTGGTGTTGTGCTGCCACTCTAGTTCACTGTACCATCACCATCACTACTGTGGTGTTGTGCTGCCACTCTAGTTCACTGTACCATCACTACTGTGGTGTTGTGCTGCCACTCTAGTTCACTGTACCATCACTACTGTGGTGTTGTGCTGCCACTCTAGTTCACTGTACCATCACCATCACTACTGTGGTGTTGTGCTGCCACTCTAGTTCACTGTACCATCACTACTGTGGTGTTGTGCTGCCACTCTAGTTCACTGTACCATCACTACTGTGGTGTTGTGCTGCCACTCTAGTTCACTGTACCATCACTACTGTGGTGTTGTGCTGCCACTCTAGTTCACTGTACCACCACCATCACTACTGTGGTGTTGTGCTGCCACTCTAGTTCACTGTACCATCACTACTGTGGTGTTGTGCTGCCACTCTAGTTCACTGTACCATCACTACTGTGGTGTTGTGCTGCCACTCTAGTTCACTGTACCATCACTACTGTGGTGTTGTGCTGCCACTCTAGTTCACTGTACCACCACCATCACTACTGTGGTGTTGTGCTGCCACTCTAGTTCACTGTACCACCACCATCACTACTGTGGTGTTGTGCTGCCACTCTAGTTCACTGTACCACCACCATCACTACTGTGGTGTTGTGCTGCCACTCTAGTTCACTGTACCACCACCATCACTACTGTGGTGTTGTGCTGCCACTCTAGTTCACTGTACCATCACTACTGTGGTGTTGTGCTGCCACTCTAGTTCACTGTACCACCACCATCACTACTGTGGTGTTGTGCTGCCACTCTAGTTCACTGTACCACCACCATCACTACTGTGGTGTTGTGCTGCCACTCTAGTTCACTGTACCATCACTACTGTGGTGTTGTGCTGCCACTCTAGTTCACTGTACCATCACTACTGTGGTGTTGTGCTGCCACTCTAGTTCACTGTACCACCACCATCACTACTGTGGTGTTGTGCTGCCACTCTAGTTCACTGTACCACCACCATCACTACTGTGGTGTTGTGCTGCCACTCTAGTTCACTGTACCACCACCATCACTACTGTGGTGTTGTGCTGCCACTCTAGTTCACTGTACCATCACCATCACTACTGTGGTGTTGTGCTGCCACTCTAGTTCACTGTACCATCACTACTGTGGTGTTGTGCTGCCACTCTAGTTCACTGTACCACCACCATCACTACTGTGGTGTTGTGCTGCCACTCTAGTTCACTGTACCATCACTACTGTGGTGTTGTGCTGCCACTCTAGTTCACTGTACCATCACTACTGTGGTGTTGTGCTGCCACTCTAGTTCACTGTACCATCACTACTGTGGTGTTGTGCTGCCACTCTAGTTCACTGTACCATCACCATCACTACTGTGGTGTTGTGCTGCCACTCTAGTTCACTGTACCACCACCATCACTACTGTGGTGTTGTGCTGCCACTCTAGTTCACTGTACCATCACCATCACTACTGTGGTGTTGTGCTGCCACTCTAGTTCACTGTACCATCACTACTGTGGTGTTGTGCTGCCACTCTAGTTCACTGTACCATCACTACTGTGGTGTTGTGCTGCCACTCTAGTTCACTGTACCATCACTACTGTGGTGTTGTGCTGCCACTCTAGTTCACTGTACCACCACCATCACTACTGTGGTGTTGTGCTGCCACTCTAGTTCACTGTACCACCACCATCACTACTGTGGTGTTGTGCTGCCACTCTAGTTCACTGTACCACCACCATCACTACTGTGGTGTTGTGCTGCCACTCTAGTTCACTGTACCATCACTACTGTGGTGTTGTGCTGCCACTCTAGTTCACTGTACCATCACTACTGTGGTGTTGTGCTGCCACTCTAGTTCACTGTACCATCACTACTGTGGTGTTGTGCTGCCACTCTAGTTCACTGTACCACCACCATCACTACTGTGGTGTTGTGCTGCCACTCTAGTTCACTGTACCACCACCATCACTACTGTGGTGTTGTGCTGCCACTCTAGTTCACTGTACCATCACTACTGTGGTGTTGTGCTGCCACTCTAGTTCACTGTACCACCACCATCACTACTGTGGTGTTGTGCTGCCACTCTAGTTCACTGTACCACCACCATCACTACTGTGGTGTTGTGCTGCCACTCTAGTTCACTGTACCACCACCATCACTACTGTGGTGTTGTGCTGCCACTCTAGTTCACTGTACCACCACCATCACTACTGTGGTGTTGTGCTGCCACTCTAGTTCACTGTACCACCACCATCACTACTGTGGTGTTGTGCTGCCACTCTAGTTCACTGTACCATCACTACTGTGGTGTTGTGCTGCCACTCTAGTTCACTGTACCATCACTACTGTGGTGTTGTGCTGCCACTCTAGTTCACTGTACCACCACCATCACTACTGTGGTGTTGTGCTGCCACTCTAGTTCACTGTACCACCACCATCACTACTGTGGTGTTGTGCTGCCACTCTAGTTCACTGTACCATCACTACTGTGGTGTTGTGCTGCCACTCTAGTTCACTGTACCATCACTACTGTGGTGTTGTGCTGCCACTCTAGTTCACTGTACCATCACTACTGTGGTGTTGTGCTGCCACTCTAGTTCACTGTACCATCACCACTGTGGTGTTGTGCTGCCACTCTAGTTCACTGTACCATCACTACTGTGGTGTTGTGCTGCCACTCTAGTTCACTGTACCACCACCATCACTACTGTGGTGTTGTGCTGCCACTCTAGTTCACTGTACCATCACTACTGTGGTGTTGTGCTGCCACTCTAGTTCACTGTACCACCACCATCACTACTGTGGTGTTGTGCTGCCACTCTAGTTCACTCCACCATCACTACTGTGGTGTTGTGCTGCCACTCTAGTTCACTGTACCACCACCATCACTACTGTGGTGTTGTGCTGCCACTCTAGTTCACTGTACCATCACTACTGTGGTGTTGTGCTGCCACTCTAGTTCACTGTACCACCACCATCACTACTGTGGTGTTGTGCTGCCACTCTAGTTCACTGTACCATCACTACTGTGGTGTTGTGCTGCCACTCTAGTTCACTGTACCATCACCACTGTGGTGTTGTGCTGCCACTCTAGTTCACTGTACCATCACCATCACTACTGTGGTGTTGTGCTGCCACTCTAGTTCACTGTACCATCACCATCACTACTGTGGTGTTGTGCTGCCACTCTAGTTCACTGTACCATCACTACTGTGGTGTTGTGCTGCCACTCTAGTTCACTGTACCATCACTACTGTGGTGTTGTGCTGCCACTCTAGTTCACTGTACCACCACCATCACTACTGTGGTGTGTGCTGCCACTCTAGTTCACTGTACCATCACTACTGTGGTGTTGTGCTGCCACTCTAGTTCACTGTACCATCACTACTGTGGTGTTGTGCTGCCACTCTAGTTCACTGTACCATCACCATCACCATCACTACTGTGGTGTTGTGCTGCCACTCTAGTTCACTGTACCATCACCATCACTACTGTGGTGTTGTGCTGCCACTCTAGTTCACTGTACCATCACTACTGTGGTGTTGTGCTGCCACTCTAGTTCACTGTACCATCACTACTGTGGTGTTGTGCTGCCACTCTAGTTCACTGTACCATCACCATCACTACTGTGGTGTTGTGCTGCCACTCTAGTTCACTGTACCATCACTACTGTGGTGTTGTGCTGCCACTCTAGTTCACTGTACCATCACTACTGTGGTGTTGTGCTGCCACTCTAGTTCACTGTACCATCACTACTGTGGTGTTGTGCTGCCACTCTAGTTCACTGTACCATCACCATCACTACTGTGGTGTTGTGCTGCCACTCTAGTTCACTGTACCATCACTACTGTGGTGTTGTGCTGCCACTCTAGTTCACTGTACCATCACTACTGTGGTGTTGTGCTGCCACTCTAGTTCACTGTACCATCACTACTGTGGTGTTGTGCTGCCACTCTAGTTCACTGTACCACCACCATCACTACTGTGGTGTTGTGCTGCCACTCTAGTTCACTGTACCACCACCATCACTACTGTGGTGTTGTGCTGCCACTCTAGTTCACTGTACCACCACCATCACTACTGTGGTGTTGTGCTGCCACTCTAGTTCACTGTACCACCACCATCACTACTGTGGTGTTGTGCTGCCACTCTAGTTCACTGTACCATCACTACTGTGGTGTTGTGCTGCCACTCTTGTTCACTGTACCACCACCATCACTACTGTGGTGTTGTGCTGCCACTCTAGTTCACTGTACCACCACCATCACTACTGTGGTGTTGTGCTGCCACTCTAGTCACTGTACCATCACTACTGTGGTGTTGTGCTGCCACTCTAGTTCACTGTACCATCACTACTGTGGTGTTGTGCTGCCACTCTAGTTCACTGTACCACCACAATCACTACTGTGGTGTTGTGCTGCCACTCTAGCTCACTTGTACCACCACTCATCAACTACTGTGGTGTTGTGCTGCCACTCTAGTTCACTGTACCACCACCACACTACTGTGGTGTTGTGCTGCCACTCTAGTTCACTGTACCATCACTATCACTACTGTGGTGTTGTGCTGCCACTCTAGTTCACTGTACCATCAACGTGGTGTTGTGCTGCCACTCTAGTCACTGTACCATCACCATCACTACTGTGGTGGTGTGCTGCCACTCTAGTTCACTGTACCATCACTACTGTGGTGTTGTGCTGCCACTCTAGTTCACTGTACCATCACTACTGTGGTGTTGTGCTGCCACTCTAGTTCACTGTACCATCACTACTGTGGTGTTGTGCTGCCACTCTAGTTCACTGTACCATCACCATACTACTGTTGTTGTGCCGCACTCTAGTTCACTGTACCACCACCATCACTACTGTGGTGTTGTGCTGCCACTCTAGTTCACTGTACCATCACCATCAATACTGTGGTGTTGTGCTGCCACTCTAGTTCACTGTACCATCACTACTGTGGTGTTGTGCTGTGCCACTCTAGTTCACTGTACCATCACTACTGTGGTGTTGTGCTGCCACTCTAGTTCACTGTACCATCACTACTGTGTGTTGTGCTGCCACTCTAGTTCACTGTACCACCACATCACTACTGTGGTGTTGTGCTGCCACTCTAGTTCACTGTACCACCACCATCACTACTG
>WNGS01089698.1:4496-15525 GCA_020271785.1 Procambarus virginalis
GGCCATTTAAAACCAGTACCCGGGTTCTTGATGGATGAACTTTGTTTATAGTATCCGACCGCAAGGGGATAGTATGCTTTCAAGAATTGACCATATAGTGCAATAAGAAAAGGAGGGAGGTGGATGAAAAATACACTTTTTCCTTCACCAATATATCTACCCTCACCGTTAAAATATATTAAAATAGATTATTTCTACACTTATTTACAGTAGTAGGGTCCTTTTCACACAGGACACCAAATGCGCACACATGCAGTGTTCACAAACCCCCAGTGTTTCCACCACCTAGTGCCTCGTTCACTTGAACTGGGGAAACACTGGCGAGTTCACCTTTTACGTGGGCCAGCCTACCGCCACAGTATCACGAGGTGCCTATATCCCATTATCACCCTCCAGCCACTTGTTGGCAGAGAACCTCAGCCACACACACTGATCGGGGTCACAAAACAACCATATAGCAAGGGGGTAGCAAACCCCCTGGCAGAAGTCTCCAGCGACCGGATAACAGCACTACACAACAGGCACCTCACTGTCGTCCGTTACTCTCCTAAGCCAATCCCAGGATATGCCGATCTCTTCCAACACCACCTAAATCAGCAGCTAACACACTGCTCTGATCGGCGGCGGCTTATTTAGTCGTCTTCCAGGACCAAGCTGAGAACACGTGGACTGCCCAAGGTAAACTATCCTCTTCAGTACGACTGCCTCCACACGTCACCTCTGTGGACATAAAGCGTCATCAGTTAAATGGACGATACACTTGGGAAACCATGAGGTAACACTTATTCACCTGGGGGTTGACATTATGCTCAGCAGCACAACCTAGGTGGCGCACATCTTGATCTGCCACCTCACCAGAGGTTACCCACGTTGACCGCACATTCTGATGAAGGCAGGAAACCAGAGCCATATGCCGCTGTTACACCACCACCTATAGACTGAGTTGTACACGTAGCGTCCAATATCAGGGGAGTTTGAGTGCAGACTCATAGATGGTGCTTGAATTGCCACTCTAGACTCCGACGAAGGTGATGAGACCGTAACATAGGTAAGTACCAAGTACCATCTTCACGTTTAAGGTACCAAAAAGGCAACGCTTACCTGCCTGATGACCATCCCTAACATGCCAGACCAGGTACCATCTTCACGTTTAAGGCCCCAAGACCCATCAGGGGCCTCAAGTACAGGTACCTGGAGTAGAGAAAATCCAGACTGTTTCACATGAAGAATAACATATAGAACAACAATATGTGCATCATTATGTGTATGACTAATTGGTGACAAATATTACATTTATAAATCATTCGGTTAAATAGCATTTGAAATGGTCAATAAATTTTCTTAAAATATTATTCTAAGTATTTTTAAATGTAATTTTATATTTAAAATAGCTAGTAACCTAGCTCCTAGGATGATGAAAATATAGTGGATTTGATATATCTTCTATAATAACATTATAAGTTGTTTAGTATGTGGTGATGATGTTAACTCCATCAGAACGCAATCGACACCCATTTTCAGTTCCCCGGAGGAACATAAGAACGTAAGAATGAAGGTAATTGCTGATGGCCTATTGGCCCATACGAGGCAGCTCCTATTTATATGTGTCTAACGAATACTTGAAACAATCAAGGAATCCTACTTCTGTTATGTTATGCAGTAATTGGTTCCACAAATCAACATCCCTGTTACCTAACCAGAATTTATCCAGGTCTTTCCTAAATCTAAGCTTTGTTAGTAGATAGTGACATTGGGAATTGCTATAGAAAAAGGATGTAATAGAAGTATGTGTTTGTGCGAGAAACAAATTGGCAAAATGATCAGGGAAGGAGCGAGGCCTCAAAATAACAATACACCTTCGGGTATATTACACGAACAGTAAGAGTCTAAGAAACAAAATAAACGATTTAAATGCTCTTGTCTGCACAGATAAAATAGATAATATTGCACTTACCGAAACGTGGATGAATTTAGAAAATAGAGAACTATTAGCTGAATATCAAATAAATGGATTTAAATTATTTCACACAGATAGATATATTAGACGAGGAGGGGCAGTAGCCATATAAGTTAGGGAAAATTTGAAATGTAATCTCAAAGACGAAATCAAAGCTGAGCCACACACAAAAATTATTTGGATTGAATTAAACGAAAAAGCAAATAATTTTACAATAGGAGTTATATACAGGCCACCAAACTTAGACAGGATGGAAGCAAAGCATCTATGGGATGAAATATCTAAGAGCATCTATGTCTAACAGTATTTGTGTCATGGGTGACATTAATTTTAGTGGAATAGACTTGATTAACAGAACAGGGAATAAAGAAGCAAAAGATTTTCTAGAATTAATTGACGATTGCTTTCTTACTCAAGACATTAAGAAACCAACACGAGAAAATAATATTTTAGATTTCGTGTTAACTAACTAGGAAACACAAATTAATGACATCAAAATAAGGAGCGAGGGAACAGTAATTACAAAGAAATCAGATTTAGTATGGATGGAATAGGTCTGTAGGGGAAAATTTTCTTAACGTACCAGATTTTTGAAAAGCTGATTTTAATATTCTAAGAATTTTTGGGTCAAATAAATCAGCCCGTCCTCCAAAATGGGGAGGTAAATGTAACAGCCCCATAAGTGCAATTATGTACTATGTATGGTAATCAGGATATGTACTTATTACACTTAGTATTAAAACGTACTGTCAGTTCGGAGGATGGGTTGGAACCATTGGAAAGTCTTGTGCATAAGGGGTGGGCTGGTCTTGGAGCAAGAAGTGAACCTAGCAGGGTGACGTAAAAAGGGATTTCGATGTGGATTCAATATATAACTATTTAAAATAATCTAAGGAAAGCACAGGAATGTAATATATCATAGAAATTGAATAGATCGAATACTAATGACCCGAAATGTATAAGAAAGGATCTGAAGAACCTTATAGGTAGAAAAAGAGCTTGGTACAAAAGGATTAAGAATGGGGAAGTTAGTTTAGAACAAGAATTCATACAACTGGTTAGAAATGTTAAAAAAGAGATAAGAAGGGCAAAAAGAAACTATGAAGGTCGTATAGCAGGCCAAGCAAAGACAAATCCAAAAGTTTTTTTTCAATTATATCGAACAAAGATTAGGGAAAGAATAGGTCCATTGAAAACGGAGACAGGTCAGATAACAGATAATAATGAAGAGATGAGTAGTATTTTTTAATAAATATTTTATCTCTGTATTTATTAATGAAAAACTTAACTCTATGCCTTCAGCTGAACAAGTCTATTTGGGTGGGGACGAGGACAGGTTGACTAGTTTAACAGTTACCAGGGATGATAATATTAAACAAATAGTGAAAATCAAACCAAACAAATCCTCAAGGCTGGACGAAGTGTTTGCCAGGGTGCTTAAAGAATGGAAAGAGGAGCTTTGTGATCCATTTTCTACCATATTTAATAAATCATTAGAGTCAGGCAGAGTGTCAGAGTCGTGGAAGGTTGCTAATGTGGTAACAAATTTAAGAAAGGAGAGTGATCACTTGCGTCAAACTATCGGCCAATTCGCCTAACGTCTGTTGTGGGAAAGTTACTTGAATCGATAATTGCAAATACCATTCGTCTTCATCTTGAAAAACGTAATTAATAAATGAATCACAGCATGGTTTTACAGTTCTTCCAACACCAACATTCATCTGCTATGCTTGCTACTTTAGCTGGGACTTCACCCTCATGCCTCCATAAATCAGTGCTTAGCTCGAAGATCAGTGGGGTTTCAGTCAGTGCTCTGATTGACACTGTTAGCTCTGAGAAGTTTATTCATAAGAATATTGCTGAGCAGAGTGGGTTGTTCGTCTATCCTGACAATGGGGCAATTTCTATGGCTACTGTATCGTTCTCTTCAAAATTCCTGGGTTAGTGCTCGGTAGACTTAGAACTGCAAGGATAAATTTACCATGATGTAAATTTTAAAGTGTTACCCGATTTGTGTGCTGATGTGATTTTGGGCCATAAATTTTTACGAAATCATTCTGTGCTAGAGATGGTTTTTGGAAGAGAAAGAATTTCCCTTGGCGTATGTGGTTTAGCTGTCGTCAAAGTACCTGCTTCTTCCCTCTTTAGTAATTAAGCATCCAACTGCAAACCGATTGCTGTAAAATCTAGGCGCTATTCTGAGGCCGACAAGAAGTATATTGTATCTGAGACCAGTCGGATGCTGCGTGAAGAGATAATTAGAGCCAGTAATTCTCCATGGAGAGCCTAGGTATTAGTTGCTAAAGGAAAACATCACAGGAAAAGAATGGTTGTAGGCTATTCACAAACGATCAACCGATTCACGGAGCTTGATGCCTACCCCTTGCAACCCATCCTCGCAAATTCGTATAGTCAATATTGACTTATTAAATATGTGCATAGGTGACATACTTAACATAATAGTTTCCCTTGAAAAGCTTCATAGAAAACACCGACCTTACCTAACTTACTTAGTATGTTAAAATAAGCATCTTATAGCTTCGTAATTACAATTGTTACTTAACCTATTATAGGTATAGGTTAGGTAATAATTGTAATTACAAAGCATTAAGATGCCTATCTTAACATACTAAGTAGGTTTGGTAAGGTCGGTGTTTTCTATGAAGCTTTTCAAGGGAAACTATTATGTTTAGTATGTCACCTACGCAGGTAACTAATAAGTCAATATTGACTATACGAATTTGCGAGGACGGGTTGCCCCTTACCACCTATGGATGAGATTGTGAATAAAGTTGCTAGATTTAACGTATACAGCTCCCTTGACCTGAGAAGTGCTTATCATCAGGTAGAACTGAAAGAGGAAGGAAAACCCCTATACAGCCTTCGAATCTTGTGGACAGCTTTTTAAATTTAATCGTATCCCCTTTGGGGGTCACTAATGGAGTGGCCAGTTTTCAAAGAGTAATTGATTGCATCCTCGAGAAAGAAGAAGTGAAGGGTACCTTAGCTTACGTAGACGATGGCTGTGTGTGTGGAGATTCAGAAGAAGACCATGATACTAATCTGAAACATTTTATGGATGTTGCAAGAAGGTACAACCTGACCCTAAATCTTGAAGTTTACTTTTCGATACTGGTCTATAAATCTGCTGGGATACCTTATACAAGCAGGAGAAATTAGACCTGACCCAGAACGTCTTCAGCTGCTGTTAAAACTTCCACTATCGAGCACCACAGGTTCTTTAAGCAGGCCAATGGGCATGCTTGCGAATTACTCCCGTTGGGTGCCAGGGTTTTCTGAAAAGATCCGTCCCCTCTCTCATGCCCATGACTTTCCTTTACCTGCTGCCGCTGTGAAAGCTTTTGAAGGATTGCAACAAGACATTGCTGAGGCGGTGGTTCGATCCATCAACTCAACAGTTCCCGTTGCTGTGGAAACGGACGCTTCAGATTGTGCATTTGCCGCTACCCAAACCCAGAATGGACAACCGGTAGTTTTTTTCCCCGAACGCTTTTAAATAGGGAAGTTGACCAGACCACACAACAGAAGGTGAAGGGACGACACAGTTATCCCAAAGTGATGAGGTGGACGTCAATCCAGAGTTCGCCCACGTCAGGTTCTCAGATGACCGGGTTACTACCGTATCTTTACATTACCTCGTGCCCAGAACCACTGAGGGAGGCGAGAGTCTGGATCCCGATCGCCCCGTTCAACCCCAACCACCCCCAATTGTGGAAGCTGGGGTAAACCGGACCCCTCTCAGAGTTCATCTCCTCCTGAACTACCTGGTTTAGAAGGTCGTAACTTAGAAACATCAAATAGAGAACCAATCTCTGAAGTAACGCTCTCTCGAGAATGCGGTATTCAGGAACCAGCCGGAACACTTGATCCTCCAACTGTACAGGAGCCCTTGCGACGATCTGGAAGGACGCGCCTAACCCTTATGCATCTTCGGGACAATAGTATTTAAATACTAGATGAGGTGAATTTGGTAAACTGTCATACATTCGTAGCCTTTGTATCGGGGCAGAGCTAATGTCATACCGGCTGGACGCTCGCACGATCATTGGTGTTCTGATCGTCAGGTCAGCAGGGTCGAGCATGCATTATGTTTGATAACATGTAATTTCTTGTTTGTATTTCTGAGTCAGGAATTACTTTTTTTCAATTTCATTGCTTAGTGTTATAATCAATACTTGCTTGTGGTGAAACCACGTTATTATATACGGTGCTTAAACCATATTGCTTGTAAACCGTATGGCTAGACTCATTGCAGGTTGCTACGCTGCAGTTATCTGACCAATAAAGCCTCAAGTTTGGCGATGCCTTTATTTTACCACATGTGGTGTTTATGTAATAGTTGTACTATTATGTACTAATAATAGTATGTAGTAATAAAGTTGTACATAAGATTGAAGAGAGAGAGTTGGATATGTTTAGTGTTGTTTACCCCCATTACCATTGGATTGTCCATTACTACTCAGGTCATAAGAATTTAACCCTGACATGGGGTGGGATCTGGTAAGACTCACTAAGGCCCTATAGAAAGTTTAATGAAAAGAACCCGGTTGCTAAGTGAGGCCGTAACATGTGCTAAAAAAAGTAAATTATTATTTCTTCCTACCTCTTGTATAACTATAACTGTATATTGCGAGAGACCTGGAAAGGTAGAATACCATGTCTAATGCAGGTCCCATAAGTTGTAACTTACGAGAAGTTGAGAGCCTTGGCCAGGTAGGATACCAGGTAAGCCATTGGTCCTGAAAATTCTACCATCTCTCCCTGGCGGGCCTGAACGTCCTCCTGGGTAACCATAGTCATCAGTGGAGTTGTTTCCGCTGCCAGCTTCAGGGTCGGTCGCTGAGAAAATCTAACATCAGAGAAAATTTAATAAGATCCATCATTCCAACATTTCAGTAAACAGTTTTTTAAACATACTCTAAGTAATTATTTTTCAATCATCCTTAACTTTTTATACATATTTTTTTACATCAGGACTTGTTGCTATGAACATATATTTTAAATTATCTATGTAATATATTCAGTTGTAGACAGTTTTTACAGCTCTAATGTGACTCGGATACAAATATCTCTAACAGTTCAACTTTTATAGGGTTATAGAAGACAAAGTCTAAAGTACATCGGCAAAGACATATTTGATCATTATACTTTATTTGTGAAAATTAAATCATTTAGAAATAAATATAAATGCACATTGCATGAATGGTAAATAATTTTATTAATTGCTACAAAATATCTTAATCCTTGCACTATATCCATATGTCGTTTATTTATATCTATAAGAGTGTCTGTCTGTTTATCTAAGGATAGGTGCCAGATGTTTAGGACTAGCCTCACTCAACTTTGCAGGGGGAATGGATTTGTGTACGGGACGGCCATAGGTTGGTGACAGTTTCTAAGAATAAAAAAGGAACAGCAGGCCATGGTCACATACAGAGAATCCACGATATGGGTACTTGCTGGCAGTTAACTAAAAAAAAAAAATGGTGTTATATTATTAGGAAAATAATGTGCTGATCCCGGAAAAATTAACTGAAATTTTCTAATCTAATCTTTGCCCACAATAGTATAAAACAGACGATCCTCCCACTGCTTCAAAATGTTCCTCGAGCCTTGCCCCTTGCTCAGGGCCAAAGATAAACTCATATGTTTGTGTAACATTTCCTTCTGTTTGGCTTTACCCCCAGCGTCCCGCATGCCAATGAGAAACGTTTATATTATTTTTGTAAGTGAAAGAGAGAGATATATTCAGCAAAAAGACAGAGACAGACACACTGAATGAGAAGAGACCGGGACAAACGTACAGATGCAGATACTCCTGCAGAGAAACAGGGTTGACCATGGCAGAGAGAGAGAGAGAGAGAGAGAGAGAGAGAGAGAGAGAGAGAAAGATAGAGCAAGAGAGAGGAGAGAGAGAGAGAGAGAGAGAGAGAGAGGGAGGGAGGGAGGGAGACCCAGCAAACACAAATCATCTAGAAAACGTTCGTCTATCTCTTCCCATAGGCGTGGGAATGATTTACATCGAGAATGGTGCAGGAGAGCCTTTGAGAAACTTTTATCCAAAAATCCAAACACAAAGGTTTTATAATAAATGGTTTTTCTACAACTATTTTGTTCCTAATGTATTACAAATAGTTTTTACATGTTTAAATATAAAATTTATGGTGTTTTTTGTAAAATTCACTAATAAATTGTGAATGATAATTAATGGCTGAATGAAACCTTCAAAATACATATAGTTATGCAATGATCAGAAAAAAAGTAGTTTTCCAAATTATCTAAAAATCGCTCTTTTTAACACAATTTGACTCCTTTTGCATTCCACTAAACACTAATATCATGTTTAAATATAAAATTTATGTATTATTCCCTAAAGTAATTTATATAAATTGTAAAAGTTGCTGGAAAGTGGTGTGAAAGAATCTGAAAACGTTTTGTTGTCTTGTATATTAGCGTGTTCTTATTAATGCTCCTAAAATATACTAATATATATATATATATATATATAGTATAATATATATTAGTAATATATATATATATACAGTATATATACTATATATATATATATATAAGTATAATAGTATATATATATTATTTTTTTTATAACCTAGAGGAGGTACACACCTCTGTGCAAGTGTAGGACCCATAGCCTCGGAGAGAGAAAATAAAAGAAGTACTCAGGATGAAGACCTTGTGGATCCTCACTGACACCTTTGTAGTCTTTCTTCTCCTACCACCCCTATTCTTTTGGTATGTGTTATATTTATCTAACTTTATTTGAAATGTCATTACACAAAAAGTTACATATTGATTGCATGCAGGATACAAGGCTGCTTGTCAAGTGCACAAGTTGAATAGCTCCCTCCAGCTCCTCAGAGGCGGCAGGAACCATGAATGCAAGTAAGTATTTCCTCTCTGGATTGCCACACTGAGGCGCGTGAAAAAGAAAAACTGGCAGCTCTAGGTTCCTCTAGTTGTTTCGATTTAGCTTTGCTAACCCCAACTCCTTCAAAAGCTAGCAGCACTTTTACCCCAGCACCAAGTGTGTCTTGAGCAATGGCGGACAAATTGTAGTGGTGCTCAAGGTCTCTGTAATTTTTACGGGACTTGGCCGCTTCCCGGTGATTGACAGTTCCTCCTGCTTGAGTAGCACTGAAGTATCAACCAATAAATATGATATATAATATATAATATATATATATATATATATATAATATATATATATAATAATATATATATATAATGTATTGTTAAAAAGTGTGTGTGTGTTGTGTGTGTGTTGTGTGTGTGTGGGTGTGTGTGTTGTGTGTGTGTGTGTGTAGTGTGGTGTTTGTGTTGTGTGTGTGTGTTTGTATATACAGAGGTGACGTGTGGAGCAGTCGGTACTGAAGACGGGTCACGTTACCTTGGGCAGTCCACGTGTTTCTCAACTTGATCCTTGAAGAGACGACTAAATAACCCCGCCGCCCGATCAGAGAGTGTGTTTTAGTCTTGCTGATTTAGGTGGTGTTGGAAGAGAGTCGACATATCCTTGGATTGGCTTAGAGAGAAGTAACGGACGACAGTGAGGTGCCTGTTGTGAGAGTGCTGCTAGCCTGGTCGCTAGAGAATATCTTCCAGGGGTTTTTCCCACCCCCTGTATATGTGTGTTTTTGTGACCCTGATCAGTTTGTGGCTGAGGTTCTCTGCCAGCGATGTGGCTGGAGGGTGAATGCTGGAATATAGGCACCCTCGTGATACTGTGTCAGGGCTTGCCCAGATAAAAGGTGATACTCAGCCAGTGGTTTTTCCCCGTACAATGATGAAACGGACTAGGTTGATGGAACACTGGGGGTTTGTGAACATGCATGTGTGCGCATTTGGTGTCCTGTGGTGAAAAGGACTCTACTATTGTTAAGATATACCTTTACATACATGCCCTCACCTGTGACGAAGAATGTTTTTTTTTTAATCAGTGCCACATCTGTTGCTCTAATAATAGGAACACGCACATACTAATTATGTTAAGATTCCATTTAAATTTTTCTGAATGCATTGATAAAATGAATTTCATAGAGTTTGAATGATTTTCATTTTCATTTAGTGTATTCTTGTTTGACATTGGATTGGAATTCAGTTGTTTTTTTACCATACCGTTCATTTCGTTAGTATAGAGTATTAGCATGCCAACCCTAGTGATAGGTAAAAACATTCTTTTTTTAAAACCAGCACCATCCATTGCATGTAACAGCAACACATGCTATGCTAATATGTTACAGATTCAATTTCAATGTTTCCAGATTACATTGACAAATTGAATCTTCATAGTATTCATTTAGATTTCATTTTTATTTAATTATTTGTGTGACATTGTTCAATGTAAATTGATGCTGTATGAGTTTACCATATCCATTCCTTCGTGTTTTGAAGTATAGTTTTTTCTTTATTGTTGTTTCATTTCGTTTTTTATACTGTTTTTCTTATAATTTTAGTGGATGGGAACATCAGATCATTTCACGTTCCCAATTTATCATGATGGGAACAAATCAAATCATTTGTGAATGCATCAGACGAGGCAGTGGAGAATGGTGGGGAAGGATGAGGGGGACAGGAGATGGGGGATATGGTGGGAGGCTAGGGGATCAGGGGACGGTAGGTAATGGTGGGTCTTTCATGTAAACATATATTGTTGAATACTGACCGAAAGGTAAGAGCCAATTATACACGAATCTCCTCACATATTCTTATGTTTATTCCTTACACTGTTGGTGGTTAATGGAAATACAATTTTCCAAATTCATTTTTATTTATGTCTGACGCCTGAACGCGTTTCGTAATCGCTTATGACATTGTCTCAAGGACTTAATTGTACACACCAAATTCATCGTGTACTTATACTCTATGGGTGATGTGATTAGATACAAAAGTTTTGGTGAGGTGAACAAACTTGCGACACAACACATAGACTAGAACGTGAAACAAATGGGTATACCCCACATTTTGGAAATGGGGAACAGAAAATGGAAGTAACTGCAGAAGGCCTATGGCAGCCCATTCTTCCTCTTGCTGCTT
>WNGS01089699.1:0-16087 GCA_020271785.1 Procambarus virginalis
TTACATTACAAATATCCAAGGTTTTGAAGACACGTTTCTTCTTGCGCCCAACGAGTGAATACTGAGACCAGACCCCATAGGTCCCTATCCTCTTCATCATTCGTCTCACTGTGTCTCCACAGTTTGCACCGCCCATTAAAGACAGCATCTGGACCTGTTAAAATAATGCATAAGCTGTAAGGTAATAGAGAATAATATATATCTTTCAATCTCAACATTAGATTTTCTAATTTCCAACTGTAATAAATAAATACGATTTAACTATTTTCCTTCTTAACTATTACAAAAATCCACTAATTTGAGTAACTTTTGCTTTTGTTCTACTGGTACCTTAAACTAATAAAAACAAAATTGGTACCACTGAACAATCAATTCTGTGCCCCCCCACTCCTTCATCCCCCAAAAAACTAATCAAAAGACATGTACAAGGCTAAAAAAAAATAAGCAACACTTACCATACTCTTTTTATATTCAATATTACTTTTCAGCACGTGTGAAAGACTTTCTACCTCCTCAACAGTTTCAAGTGGGGATGGAAGAATGTCTTCCAGGATTGGTATATCTTCGTGTGTTTTGACCATACGGGTTTCTGTCATTTTGACAATATTCAGGATATCCCCTGATAAAAGTGTCAATTTTGACAGTTCCTTCATTACGTAATCCATTTTTTCTGTTACTGCAAAAGAAAAAAAAAGAAAAAGGCTTATTTATTTATTTATTTATTTATATACAAGAAGGTACATTGGGTTTGTGAGAATACATTGAATAGGACAGTATTACAATCTTGTAAAGCCACTAGTACGCGCAGCGTTTCGGGCAGGTCCTTAATCTAACAGATAATTTTAAGTAGGTAAGTTCTATCAGAATTGATAAATGATAACAAGTACATTGCAAGAGAAAAATGAGATGAGAGAGCTTTGTAAGTATATTAAAGTACATTGTTATATTAAAGCTCTGATTGATTACATTGACAGCTTGATGGGTAATTTAAAAGATTAATAGACACCATATAGCAGATTGACAGCACATATAAGACAGCAAAGATCACTATGGTAAAGATTTTCAGATTGGGTACATAAAGATTGGGAGACTGGGTAGCAATAGATACATATAAACAAGATTAATAAACACCATACAGCAGATTGACAGCACATATAAGAAGACAGCAATGATCACAATGGTGAAGATGTTCAAATTGGGAAACAAAGGTTGGGAGATTGGGTAGCAATAGATACAGTGAAATTTTAAGGCAAAAGGTGAAAAACTATGAAGATGAAATTAGGTACTTTTTAGTATTATTTATCATTTATTGATGATACTACCATCATCTACTTAGTTGCTTTACAAGAATGTAAAACTTCAAGTCTTTGCTCTCCCCAATGTACTTTCTTGTATAAATAAAAAAAATAAGAAAAAACACATAATAAATCGGTACTTACTAGATTTTTCGAAAGGAGAGCTGGCCACCAAATAATCATTCACATTTTCATCTCTATTACGTAGCAAAGAAGCAGGTCTACGGAAGCCTTTCCTGTTGAGATCGAAGCCTAGATCACTGGTTGTCTCTGAAATGATATGAATGTGGGTTGTTTCTTTTTTTACTGTCACGACTGCAATGCGTACGTCGCCAATGTACATGTGGCAGACGCTTCACGAAGCTGTCGGAATTAGCAAAATAGAAAATACGAGAGCAACCGTACAGGGCCTGGGAGCAAGGTCGAGTTAGAGTCCTTGTGGGTCTCTTCTCAGACTAGCCTCACCTGGTCCTGCTCCACGTTGGTCGTTGGAATCTCCTCAATGATGTAACACTTTAAGGGACTCCTAGGGTCCTCATCAAATTTATAGTTTAGTGACTTACAGGCAACTCGGTGTTGAAGACACCTAGAGCTGAAGGCTTGAGTAATATTGGCAGTATTCAGAAGTGGTTCAACGGAAACACCGCATAAAGCTTAACAGTAGTTTATTTACTAATTTAACCACTAATACACAGGGTGCTTGATTTACTTTCGATTGGCGTCAGCAAAGCTATGGTTGCATTAGCGAGACTCTTGACGTCTGGCTAATCGACTCGTATCCACTCGTGGAGAAACACCTAACTTAACACAGTTGACAGCCAATCATTAACACGGCAACCTAACTGCCGGTATGCAAAGGGATCACAAGAGTTCCAACCGGATACTCGGTAATGATGCTATGCAATAAATCACAAATAATCACACAATAACTAAATGTGTGGTGTATGTGAAGCTCACATTCACAGACGAATGAAATGCAGTGATACCACACAGATAAACACGCATTCACCGTCGATTCACCTATAACCTGCGACAGGTATAAGAAGGTGAGAACTGTGGTTGATCCCTCAGATCAACACAGGCACAATAAAACAATGACAAGATCTTGTACTTACAGATAAGGTACCTTTCCTTACGCACTCACTCAGACTCGTTTATACAAGCACTCGTAGGTGGCCTGATAGCTGGTTTCGCTCGTAGACACGGAGGGTACTCGCATTATCTTGAGATGATTTCGTGAGTAGGGCGTGCTGTATGCTTAACAGACAGACACACGCGCACACACTGGCACTGACGGTGCGTGAGGTGGTGACGTCACGTAGGAGTGAGGGCGGCGGCGGGCGCGAGGTACTGAGGTACACGCTCAGGATGAGTGGCGGTACCATGCACTACACTGTACACTGTGGTAATGTCACACACAGATTACTTAGGCGGCGGCACTGCCTTAGTTCACTCTAGGTCACTCACGACGATCTTTGTCACCAGGGGTTACCTGATACCAGTCTGTTTCGCTCTGGAGATTTGTCACTTTAGGCTTCTAAACAATATATTCCCACTCGTGATTCTGGCGAGTGTGTGGTATATCGCAAAGACGCTGAGTTAACTTGACGGTGAGGGATAGACGGTGATCAGTCTATTGGCCGGTAGAACAGAACACGTCCTCTTCGTATGGTCTCTCTCACGTGAATGAGTTTGCAAGGGTGCCGGGCATCTCGTGGCACACAACACAAAAGAAGTTACAATTTGACCAATAGCATTGCAGCAAATGAGCGGGAACCAATCATATTAGCTCGTTCGATGAGCAGTAGCAGGAGTGACGTCATGAACACGTCATAGCTGTTATTCCGATCGCGCCGGTTGACCCCAGAGGTCAGACGCTGCTGGCGCCTTCCCCTCTGTCTCAGCGGGCACCAGCCATGTACTCACTGACCCTTTGGTAGCAAGTATACTTAGCTCCCTGTATCTACTTCCTGCCTAGACATACGGCGGCCTACGTATTTTAACAGTGTTCCTGGTTAAGTGGGCATTCTGGAGATACCCAACATGCTAGGTCACTATCCAGGATTAAGAGAGATAGGCTTTGTGCACGAAGATCTGTGCACTGCAATGCCATTCAAGTCAGCTGTGGGAGGATCTTGGGAGACATACTCCCACATCACCCCCCAACAAAGATCGAGCTCCACAGCGTGGCGCTCGGTCCAACTCACACCGCTGACAACATGTGCACAAACTGAGTGCACTGAGCGCGGCCGGGTCCAGCGGACCCCGTTTTCTATCCTTCTAGGCGAGGCGGGGCCTCGTCTAGACTATTCTCTTCTGGTAAGTGAGGAATTTCTTCAGTCACCGGATCACATGTGGCTATCTGTTCAGGTTTTGAGCAGGCACTGTGGTTGGACGTAGCTCCAGGTCTGGGTCGGCTCAACGCCTCGAAACCCTGAGTGGCGCTGGTCTGTCCACTGCCTCTCTCCACCTGTGTCATGCCTGAAACATCAGAGACACACTGGGAACCAGTGTCCGGTGATGCGCGTTGCGTTTCCTCGCTCATGTCTCCCTCGTTCGACGTCTCGTTAATCACCCCTGACCTACTCAACCAGTCAGCACCTACGTTGTCGGCTCCCTTTATGTAAACCACGCGGAATGTGAACTGTTGAAGGAACAACACCCAGCGCATTATTCTAGGGTTGGCGTTTTTAAGCGTACCGATGTGGCTGAGGGGTTGGTGATCTACTTGAAACGTGAAACGCTTACCATAGAGATACTGGTAGAATTTCCTTACTCCCACGACAGCAGCAAGGAGTTCCTTTTCTACAGTGGAGTACTTCTGCTCAGCATTGCTCAGTTTACGACTGGAGTACGCAACTGGCCAGATTTCACCGTCGTACTCTTGCATGAGTACAGCACCAATACCTGTATTTGAGGCATCTGTCCGAAGGATGTACTCCCTGGTAGAATCTGGTAGTCTAAGGATGGGTGCTTCAGTCAGCTTCTTCTTGAGCGTCGAGAATGCTGAGTTCTCCATTTCTGTCCAACGTACTCTAACAGGTGCATTCTTCTTGGTGAGATTAGTTAGCGGAGTTGCTATAGACGTGAAATTGGGAATGAAAGTTCTGTAGTACCCTGCCAGTCCCAGGAATGACTTAACCTGAGTCTTGGTGGCGGGTGGAGCGGCTTCACTGATCTTGGTGATCTTCTCAGGCAGCGGCCTGGTGAACCCTCCCCCTATCACGTGACCAAGGTACCTGACCTCCTTGCACCCCAACTCACACTTAGTGGGTTTTGCAACCATTCCTACTTCTTGTAGTCTTGTCAACACCTGCCTTAGCAAGGTCAGATGTTCTTCCCACGTAGCAGAGTGGATGAGCACATCGTCCACGAACACTTCTACTCCAGTAATTCCCCCCAAGACTTGCGCATAGTTCTGTTGAACACGGCTGGGGCGTTCACCAGTCCAAACGGAAGAACTGTGAACTGGAAGAGACCTTCGCTTGTCATGAAGGCAGTGCAGCGCTTACTGTCTTCATGTAATGGAATCTGCCAAAATCCTTTTGTCAGATCAAGCTTGGAGAAATAGCAACTGGAAGCTAACCTCGAGAAGATCTCATTTTGATTGAACATCGGTTCAGCATCAAACTCTATGATGGAGTTCAACTTCCTGAAGTCGAGGCAGATGCGCACACCTCCCCCAGGCTTCTTCACTAACACCATCGGGCTTGAGTACGGTGAGGTCGACTTCTCTATTACTCCCGCATTAATCATAGATGCCAGTTCTTCTCTCACCTGTGGTACAAGGTGATGAGGAACAGGATATGGTTTTGTTCGTACCGCTTGCTGCTCTAGCAAAGGTATGCGGTAACCCTCTACTTTTGCTACCTTAGTGACGTCAGAGAGTACCTCCTTGTACTCTGCTACCAGTCGAGTAACCTGGTCGACTTGATCTTCAGACAGCTGATCATCAACCTTAACATCTCGGTGTGTCTCCTGCTGCTGTTGATTGAAGAGACCTGGCTGACCTTCCTCCTCGTCGGCGGTTATCACTGAGACACCGGCGATCGTTGCTGAGAGCAGAGGGTGGTCGATCGGCCCTGTCGATGTCGAGCCCTGCGGTCCTCTCCTGTTTTTACGTCTTACATGCTTCTTCGGCTTGTTGGATCCATCTGCAGGAGGGTCCTCGTAGCGTTGGAGCATGTTGCGTTCTTTTGCTTTCTCTCCCTTATACTTCAGCTGGGTGAGGGTGTGGTCACTCCCTGTGACGTCATCCCGAGCGAGTCGCCCTTGGGATCAGCTGGCCGAGGACGGCTGCATACAGCTGAGGCAGCGGCCTCACGCTCCCCCGTTTTCTTCGAGGGTGGACTCGGGCAATCAGAGATTCCCGGAACATTTCCCAATAAAAGTCCATATACAGCACGTTCCTGTTGAACGGCACGGATTTTACCTTTGATGTAAGGTGTGTCGACCCACACATACACCTCCACCATCTCTTTAGTATAGCCATTTGGGAATTTGACATCGACATGTCTACCTGTCTCAGATCCTGGCTGTACTAGGCTCTTTCTCACCATGTGAGTAGTGGCGCCTTTGTCACGGAAGATTTTCGCCGATTTTCCGTTAACATTTCGTCCACCACCTCAGTAGTGTAAAAGGAGACAGATGGAGAATTGATTTTCAGAAACGGTTTGGCACTTCCACAGTTCCACGCCGACTTGACTCCCAGGGGCCGATGTGAGCAACACCAATTTTTGGGGGTGGCGGGATGGTTTGGTTAGGGCACAGTCAGCGCGCACCTGGCTGGCTGGCTGGGGTGGGTTGGTGGTCGTCCCCCTAGGGGTCCCCACAGCCCACCCAGGGCGTACCTGGACAAACTTGTGCCCTATCCTAACCTGTTTTAGTATGCAATTTGTCTCGTACATTTATTGCGAGAATTGGGCATCAAGAAGGGGGCCCCTACTTATGAGAGGTACAGAAAAAGAATGTTCAATAGATTCAAACCAAAAAATGCACTGGTGATAGGAATATAAAACGTTTTGGGAGTATTTACAGGTGATGGACCAATCAGGTCCTTATTTGTCGCAGGGTGTCACGTGACCTGGCGTCAGCAATAGGGACCCCAGCGTACTAAAGGGGGGGGGGGTCAAGATTCCTTACAAAGACTAAGTTGGATATTTAGGTGTAGTAGGCCTTATCTTGAATTTGCCTGATACTGTGAGGTACATTGACATGAAGGGCGAACCATAGTACAGGATTTGCATGTGAGAGGGTCATATTAGAGTTTTAAAGAAGTTAAAATAGGTTTAAAAGAGTCCTGTGTGTGTGTTTGATGGCGGGTAAATGTTCAGTCAATAATTCTCGTGTTTTTAATCTGAATGAGGGGTCCTAGTTTGCGTTCTAGTCGTAAAATAAGTTCCTTAGTATATTTGCTATGGAAAATGAGCTTTCAGTACTCTATATAATTTGAAATGAGGTCAAGAAAGACATGTTTATATGTGAGAAGAGTCAGGTTGGAAACTGTTTATTCCATGCAGTCCCCCCCCTCCCCCACTCGGCTTTGCTCCGTTTTCTGTAGCCAAAGTAAAGATTCCATTTTCTGTGGCATTCAGTTGATTACTAGTGGAAAAAGGGCATGCTCGTATTTGTATGTTCTAACCTGTTTATAGATTTTATAGATGTAATTGTCGGGCCTCAAAATTAAATTTTAATATGAAAAATAGCATCAAATGTATGTCTATCTTTTGTAATAAACATTAGACACATTGACATTTGCTGCGATATTTCATAGAATAAAAGTTAACTGCTAAATAGTGGGGGGCCTCAGCCATATTGTGTTGGGTTTGACACTCCCAACATCAATTTGACACTTGTAAATATACTATGAAGGAAAGTAGTTAAGTGTTTTATCTGATATAAGCAATTTAATATCAATTAGGAATATGGTAATGTTCCTTATTAAATTGTATTTTTTTTATCACCATATTAGCTTAGCCTTTGTGGTGGGGGCCCCAATAACTCATGTATCGCGACAGTAGTTTCGCTTTCTGTTGCTATGCAATACTTTTTGCTATCATTTATACATCACAAACTCTATCAACATCAGGGGCCCGAGACTGTTCAACACGCTTCCGCTACACATAAGGGGCATAACTGGCAAACCCCCTCACAGTGTTCAAGAGAGAACTGGATAAGCACCTCCAAAGGATACCTGATCAACCAGGCTGTGACTCATACGTCAGGCTGCGAACACCCGCGTCCAACAGCCTGGTTGATCAGTCCAGCAACCAGAATGGCCTGGTCGATGACCGGGCCGCGGGGGCGCTAAGCCCCCGGAAGCACCTCAAGGTAACCTCGAGGTAAAAGTAATCATACCTAAAAATTTAAAAGTCGAATCCATCAGTTTCCGTTTTTTATGTCAGTGGTAGTATATCAAGCGCAAAGGGTTTTAGAAAATGTTAGACCTCCACCTTTCAAAAAGTGAGAAGATGAATTCATTTTGGCATTACTGTCATCACTTTGGAAAGTTTTTTAATGATAGCACATGCTTAAACAAACTCGCTCGCAAAAACAAAAACTCATACACAAACTCATTTTTGTTTTGGTTCAACTTACCACAAATAAAACCCAGGGCTTTCACATTCACGCAAAATACTTAGTCCCCCTAAACTTAAAAAAAAACAGTTGCACAATCTTACTTACTTAAACACATCAGGGCAAAAATAGAGAGAGACTTCTGACAAGCTACCGGCCTCCTGTCCTCACCAAGGCTACTAATTCTCACATACTTAAAACAAAACACACTTGCTAAACTCTTATACACAAACAAAAAACTCAATTTTTAACTTAACAAAATAAACACGGGCTTTGCACATTCACACAAAAAATTCTTAGTCTCCCCTAAACTTAAACACAAATAGTCCAACCACTTGGGCCGCCATTCCCTCCTCCCATTCTATTCCCAAATCCTTATCCTGACTCCTTTCCAGTGCTACATGATCGTAATGGCTTGGCGTTTTCTCCTGATAGTTCTATTCCATTCCATTCTTGACTAAATAACTAGCATTAAGTTTTAAGTCAATCTAATATTCCCATCTCACGCCCCCAGAACTCCAACAAATCCCAAAAAGCCAGTCACGCGGCAATAGACATGTTTTAGCCCAACTGTATTTATTTAAAAAATAATGCGTCAGATAGAAAGAGTTGAACTGAACTGAATGATACAGGAGAAGATGCCCATTGGGGCGAGCCTTGAAGTGGGGACAGCTGAAGAGAAGTCGGTGAGAGGAAATGCTGAAGTTGAAGAAAAAGTGCCAGGGCTAGACCCAGCTGCTTGTCAAAGTGTAGATGCTGTATCAATCCATATCTGGCTAGGCTGGGAGACGGGTCTGGAAGGCGGCAGTGGAGGTTTTCTTTCTTCTTGGTGTGTGGAGTGTGTCTACGTCGGGTACCACCATCTCAAAACAAGCAAAATTAGGTCCCCATCCCCCTAAAGAGGGGGAAGAGAGCGGCTGCTCTCAGTTGGTTTCTTCTTAGATCTTCTATTTTTTCTTACTTCTAGTAATCATTTGATGTTCCTTGTACTGGGGGTAGTCAGGTGGGAAGAGATCCTTACACAATGTTGCTTCATCGCAATGTTCGAAGATTTCTTCATTCGCTACATTCCAATATGGTTGGTTTGGGTTGTTCAGTATGTTTTCAGCAAACTTCACATTGTAGATTTTACTGGTGAGGCGCCTGAATTCAGGAGATCCATAAATCTGCTTATCACATTCCTCGTAAAGTTGGTCGAGTATTGGAGATTGCACTGGTAATGAGTGTGGTGAGTGTGCTGCAGTGGTCTCTGGTGCTGGGGGTGATGTTTCTGTTTCAATATCAACATCGGCGTTCGAGTCGTCATCAGAAGACGTGGTATCAGTTGTAGTTGCTGGTGTATCTGGAGTTGCTGGTGTATCTGGAGTTGTATGGTCCAGGTTGACAGGCGTCTCTGGAACGGGGTCGGGCTCTGGCGTCTCTGGAACGGGGTCGGGCTCTGGTGGAGAGGAGCCAGCAGTAAACATGGCCTCTGGAATTACGAACGTGGGAAGATTGTTTGCCTTGTATAGTTCATTTAGTATTCTGTACCGTTGTCTGAGATCACCTCCTGAGAGTTCAGTAGCGAAGTGTATCAAAGCTGCTACAGTGCTGTCAGAGGTGGCTGGAGGCGGTGTGAGTGAGGATTGGTGCAGAGGTGTCGTCTGATGCTGTGATTGGCTGGCTCGGGAGTTGCTGGTCCAGTAGTTGGGTTGCTCGCCGCTCGCGGCGCCACCCGTCGGGAGAGCTGGGAAGGCATGTTCTTGAATGTTAAATTCCTTCGTTTTTGGAGTAGAGTTTCTTGGTCTGGCTTCTGTCATTTGCTTGATTTCCTCTTGT
The DNA here is from genome assembly GCA_020271785.1 of Procambarus virginalis. Lineage (NCBI taxonomy): Eukaryota > Metazoa > Arthropoda > Malacostraca > Decapoda > Cambaridae > Procambarus > Procambarus virginalis. Next base: position 9,690 of record WNGS01089699.1, read on the forward strand.
CGCTTGGGGCATTCTTGAGAGACGGCTGTGTGGTCACCGTCGCAGAGTAGACAACGTTTGGTGGCAGCTGTGCAGGTCTTGTGATGATGTTCCCCAGCACAGATGCTGCATTTCTGCTTCGGATTTGGGCACTTTTGTGAATAGTGGGTGTATTGATAACACCGAAAGCACTGACGCAGGTGGAAATATCGCTGCCTGGAGATCTGGTGGGGTGTGCAGGCCACTCCACAGCATCTGAGGCCGTTGTCGGCCGCGAGAGTAGCCTCTGCCGGAGTCTTGAGGGTGACCTTGAGGGTTGGCTTTCTGTTTACATCCTGCTGAATGAGGTGGGCCGATATGGCCGTGAGGGATCTGTTTTGGGTGTTTATGCTCTTCACAATCTCAGAAGCTGGTCGTTCAGCGATGATGTCACTCACTCTGTGAATGAATATAGTCCTTACTGCCAGGAACTGGTAGGGAGGCACGAGTGTTAGGCCCTGTTCTTCGAGTGCAGTGGTCGTTGTCGTGGTGAATAGGCTTTCTAGTGCTGCTGCACTACTGAAAAGAATTTGGGGCCCATTCACGTCCATAACGACGTCGATGGGTGCTACCCCAGAGGTTGATGATAGTAGATTCATTATCTCGATCTTGCTGTATGTGGTGTCGGTTCCTCGGAACCGCACCTTCACTCTGAACAGCATGTTCAGGAGGCTCTAATCGTTGCTGCCCTATATTTATCCACCCGGCAGTGCTGGGTGCAGGAGAGCCTGAACTAGAGGGTTGCACTTTCTTTAAGAGGTCTCCCGTCTCTTACCGGTATAATGCACCGGATCAGGGTGGGGTCTGACCTCCTAAAGCAAAGTACTCTGATGAAAGAGTTTCGCATTGCTATTATATTTACCTTATAAAGCCTCTCTATAAAAATGATATGCCATTGCATATTGTGACTGTTTTATAATAAATATTGCATAAATACTTACGCGATTTCATAAACAAAAAATTTATTTTAATGAGCCGTGTTTGGAAGGCAAGGACATTAAGAATATTACTAACTTTTAAACTAACTAATGTAGTAGCATATTGAAAGATTTATTATTCGGGACACAAGATAGTATTTAATAATAGTTTCATTCTGTATAAGAAAGTTGCCAATATTTTCAAAACTGGCCACAAATTTTATTAAATGTTTTCCAAGGGAGTAAATCTCGCTTCCTCTCTTTCTCCCACATGTTTCCTCATTTGCACAGGAGCAGAGCAACCTTCGTGCAGGCCCTGGTTCAGTTCCCCAACGTCCGAGCTAATGGAGATTACAAATTTCACTAAATGATGCAGTATCTTAGCTGTCTCTCTAATTATAAGTGTTAATCTTTTTTTTAACTTTTGAGTGCTAGGTCTCAAAAGGTTCTTTACCTCAGAAAGAGAGAGAGAGACATTCTATTTTTGTCCATATTCGAGTGGAATGTTGAACAACCTTCGTGCAGGTCCTGGTTCAGTTCCCCAACGTCCGAGATATTGGACATTACAAATTTCACTAAATGTTGCTGTATCATAGCAGCCCCTCTAATTATAAAGGTGATGATCTTTTTTTTTAACCTTTGAGTGCTAGGTCTCAAAAGGTTCTTTACCTCAGAAAGAAGAGAGAGAGAGATAGATTCTTTTTTGTGTTCATATTTGAGCGGGGTGTTGAGCAACCTTCATGCAGGACCTGGTTCAGTTCCCCAACGTCCGAGCTATTGGACATAGCAAATTTCGCTAAATGAGGCAGTATCTTGCCCCCCCCCCCTCTTGTTCAAGAAATTGCGAGCTTATTTATACCAATTTATGGATATAAAAAAAAACTCGACATTTGTACAATTTTTTATTTACATAAATAAATAAATAAGTCTCTATGCCTTTTTTTTTTTGTCATCTTAGGAAATAATCGGTTGAAGGACATGCGAAATGGTGCATCTGCAAATGGGGCAGGTTCTTATAGATAAAAGACAATTACTGCATGTTACCATATGTCTGCAGGGCAGCAGTACAACACTCAACGCTTTGTCAAAGCACACCTTACACAAAATATCAGCATCCCAAGACGTTGGCGTAGATGTGTTCATCACAGTTTCAACATGGGATGCCGCATCAAAGTCTGTGGCCTCTTCGCCAGTTTCAACATCCATTTCATTAGCGACTATAGTCGTCTCTTCCGCCTCTGTTTCAACAGGAGAAGGCAAAGCCCGCAAACCAAGATTAGTGGTCATGAACCCACTCATTGATCCAACAATGTCGACATCCATTTCATTAGCTGAGGCGACTGTTTCCAAGTCAGAGGGCGCCCTACCTTCCACATCCTCATGATGAATTCCCCTTAAACCCATTTCGGCTTTAGTGCTCTCTTGCATATACCACAACATTAATTCTATACATCTGGCCTCCGTAAGAAACGGTAATAAATCTTTGGTGCTTTTGAGATATAGCCTTAAGGCCGGTCTCACACAGACATCAGGAAATCCAAAATATTCAATTAATGGTGGGAAAAAACCCAAACCTTCCATTAGCCCAGTTAAAAGATGTTCATCTATGGGTTTTATAGTTCGACTCTGTGAAGATTTTCTAGCATTCTTAATGAACTGTGCATCCTTTTTAATATTGACAAAGGTACACTCAGGATACCATTGCGCGTGCAGTGTCCAAGGGTCGTCAGCGGGTTCCCAATTTCGCAAACCATTCCCACAGAAGAAACAGCGCACATGGTCGCTTAGGCCTATAAATTTAAGAAAAAAAATATATATTCCCATTCATTATTATTAATATAGTTCACATCCAGCAATGTTGTAATACAAAACACACACACACACACACACACACACACACACACACACACACACACACACACACACACACACACACACACACACACACACACACCAAAAAATATAACAAACTCCAACAATATTTGTTTACCACAGAAGAAAAATCCTGATTCTGCCAATTCGTGAGATGTTTGCTTGACACAACCAGTCCAGCTGAGGTCGAATGTTTCCAAACGCTGTTTGTATGTTCCCAAGCCTGGATATCTAGGTTTAGCGTATGGAATTACCCCCAGAACCTGCAAATCATCTCCAGTCATTTTAGTTTCTTCCTCGCGGGGTGGGGTCTCTAAAAAACCAAAGATGCTCCATCACATATATGATTAAGACACAAGTTCTAAGTCAATTCTTTCAGAACAAAAAAATTATTTGAAAAAGACTTCCTGAGTTTATACTTATTGATGTCCTCCCTCCACATCCCCAATACTAATTTATTCACAGATAAACTAGTAAATTATATTTATACAATATACTCACGATCAGATGTTGCCATATTCTTTGGTTCGAATAGGGGTGAAAAGAAATCCAGCCCATATTCGTATGCCAGTTTGGTGATTTCCAAAGGAACATTATTGTCCTTTTCGCCTCTTATGAAGGAACAATTTGGCGACACTTTCGCATGCCTACCACGGGGCGTATCGCCCTCAATCCAAGCATGCACAACTTGACAACAAAAGGCGCAGGAACAATGATCCGTAACTCTCAGATAATAGAATCCCTCATTCGCCAGGTCTTGGGGGTTTAGCCACTCGACAGGCCAATTTATAAAGGTGTCTAAACGCATTTGGGCACATTTAAGACTATCCCTAGAGTAAAACGTTTTAGTACGGGAAGGCTCCATTGTGTATTGGTGCGACACTGGTGAATGGAGGCAAGATCCTAGGCTATATATATATTGCCCATCCTTTCCCTCCCCCTGAAATAAGTGTCAAAGATCGCTACATATATGCGGGTTTCTTTTTTGTTTGGCGATTCTAGCCACCGCTGCTCTTTTTTTATGGCATAATTATGAGGAAATAGGGAAAGGAAAAAAAATGACTCGCAAATGTGCTAAATCATGTTGCATAATGCAGTGAATTAAAAAGATGGCAGTTGGTAGCCTAGGAAAGGTGACCAAGTACTCCTTTTTTGTGATAATTATCGAGAAATGTCATTAACTACATAAGGCATCCCTAATGTGAATAAGTTATCACAAACCTTCCAATAATGATGTGGCCTCCATGACATTGGGAACCATGATATATATATATATATATATATATATATCTAATTATGGTTTTTCATTGGGAAGGGGGGGGGGGATTAAAAAAAATTGTAACATGTCGCACTGTGTTTGACCTTTCCTGCTTCTGAAAAAAGGTTGCCAGTGTTTGGGTAAAAAGCTGACGTATATTAATATTTTTATGGCAAGATATTTTGAGATGCATATTGTGCTATTTGAGGTGTTTTTGTTTTATACTAATTAAGTTGGTAAAAAAAATGTTCCTATGGGTTTCTTGTTGGTCGAGGCCCATATAATGATAATATAAATATTTGCTCAGTATGTGGTAACTTTACACACACTAGCAGGGATGGAGATATAAGGGCGCAAAGCCCCCACGACGAATATTCGCAGGGTCGACACAGGGCAGTTGACTAGGCTTTATCCAAAAACATAAGGGACAGTAAAAAAGAAAAATGGAGACGTGGCTGGAAACGCACACCGGATATTTAACAGATGAAGAATTTTGCAATAATGAAACTTGCATTGTGTATCCTGTAAACTGCATATCTTGCGTCCCGTACGGGATGGCGAAGGACATATCAGTGAAATACAAACATGCAAGCGCCTATAGTGAACGCAGGCCTTTGTATAATCTCAAGAGATGTGTTCCCCATGATCGCCCAATTCCCGGTTCAATTCATGTCTCCAATCGTCGAGCTGAAAATCTCCCCTGCATTATTGCCGCTGCCGTGCAGTATGGGATAGGGGCGCCTGTAGAGAACAATGAGATCGCCAAGTCGCATATAGAAAAATCCAAAGATCGCGATATGCTCGCTGGATTAAAAGAAGATACAACACAAAATCGCCTCATCTATTTCAAAAAGGCCATAGAAGCCATAACGAGATTCATCAAATCTTCTCCGGAAATCGCACGAGTTGTATTACCTGTGGGTATTGGTCGCACCTGCGTTCAAAGAGATGAAGTTTGGGAGGAAACTTATCTTCCAATTATTGAAGATCTGTATGAAAACTTAAAACATTACGATGTTAATGTTATATTAGTGCGCAATGACCAGAGCTCCAAGTTAAAAAAAAATGTCCCTGGCAACTCTACAATGCGCAGTTGTCCCCCGCGCCGGCGTGAAAAGTGTATATAGACCCCTTTCCGAGTCACTACCTCACAAGCCAGCACTATGGAGCTTCCCTCCCTGATTGGCGACTTTGCCTCTTTGCCCATCTATAACAATCGTGATTGTCTGCTCTATGATTTGGATGCGACAAGTGTGCAGTTGAGTGAAATGGTACACACTTTATGGGAACGATACCCCTATGCTCGATTGCATCGGAAAAACCTGCCGTACAAAAATCGCGCCGTTAGAACTGATAGAGATATCCCCGGCCTCATATTTGTTGGCGAAGCACCCGAATTCTGCAATAGGATGGACGACGACCCCTATGAAAGTTATGCTGTTTTACCGCACCTTATTGGATTAATCACCCAGTTTACCAACGGTCCAGCGACGCCATCTTCTTACAAAAAGCCCAGGCATGAAGCATGGAGTTTGGATGAGCATTTTTATGACGGCCTGAAAAATGATACCGAATACCAAAGATGGCGTTGGTTTGACAAAGCTCTGCGAAAAGCCATTGAACACATTCTTCAGAGAAGCCGAAGAGGACAAGTGGGAAGGATTATTTTCCCATATGGGTTGGGCAAGGCTTGCGGGCAATATCTCACAAGTGGCGAACGCAACATATGGGAGACTAAATATTTCCCTGTGATGTGCAAATTGGCTCAGAAACTGCAAGAACGTGGTATAGCGACTTTAATGATATGTCCTGTAAATAATGACACGCCAACTCGCTCTCCAACCCATGGCATCTTTAGACACAAGATTCCGTGTATGGCCATTCCACCAGTTTCTACGAATGATAAAGACTGTGTTTCTACTGTCGGACCTGCGGCTGACGTGAGAGAAGACGGGTCAGCTGTCGTGGAGATACCACGAGCGTTGCTGTGGAAGATGATCCATCTACCGGCGCCATGTCTGTTACTGTAGAAGATGATGTGCTCACTATTGTGGAAGATGACGACGATGAAGGCAAAGAGAAAATGGAATATAATGAAGATGAGATTAGAAAAGCTGTAGAATCTATATGTAATATTTCACACGAATTAAAAAAAAAAAAAAGTTAAACTGTATTTTATTTATTTTCCCAATTTCTCTACACACACACACACACACACACACACACACACACACACACACACACACACACACACACACACACACACACACACACACACACACAACACACACACGCACACACACAACAAAATGTTGACCTGTATTTTATTTATG
>WNGS01089701.1:0-10598 GCA_020271785.1 Procambarus virginalis
CCAAGATGAGACGCCCCCCGCTGGTGCCCATAGACCCGCCCCAAGCTGGTGGCCCAAGATGAGACGCCCCGCTCCCTAAGCTGGTGGCCCAAGATGAGACGCCCCGCTCCCTAAGCTGGCCCAAGATCGCCCCCCAGCGTGGCCAAGATGAGACGCCCACACAGCTGGTTGGCCAAGAAGAGCCCGCTCCCACAGGGGCCAAGATAACGCCGCTCAAGGTTGGCCCAAGATGAGGACCCGCCCACACTGGTGGCAAATGAACGCCCTCTCCAAGCTGGTGGCCCAAGATGAGACGCCCGACTCCCACAGCTGGTGGCGATAGGCCCCAATGCCATGAGACGCCCCACTCCCACAGCTGGTGGCCAAGATGAGACGCCCCGCTCCCTAAGCTGGTGGCCCAAGATGAGACGCCCCGTCTCCCACAGCTGGTGGCCCAAGATGAGACGCCCCGCTCCCACAGCTGGTGTGCCCAAGAGCCTCGATTCTCTGGATGAAAACCCCGCCCCAAAGTATATAATTCCTAGATGAGATACTGACCAGATATCCTTCCCCCATAATTGAAACTGAGTATGTAGGTGCGTATGTATGCAGTGTGAGTGTATGGGTGTGTATGTTTGGGTATATATGTATATGTAGATATGTATATATATATATATATATATAATATATATATATATATATATTTATATATATATATATATATATATTATATATATATATGTGTGTGTGTGTAAATGTGAATGTAAGTGAATGTGTGAGTATATGTAGGTGTATATGAGTATATATGAACAACTCGATAATAATAATATGTATGAACAATTCGACAATAATAATAATTAAACAAAGAGCCTTAAACAGAACAACATGTGTGGAAGCATCGGAGTGTGTATATGAATGCTACTCAGTATTCATCTATAGACATCCATATATGGTGAAACACATGTGAAGAACCTCTCACACACTCACAGCTCCCTGACAAGAGGGAGCCAGCTTAGCTTAGCTGCCAACACCCACACATCGTGTCAGCAAGGCGGACAGCCCGCCTGCTTTCATACCTCTCACTGTACTTCCCACTTCTACACTTCCCTTCACCTTTGCCTCTCCTCCTTACTAAAAAAAAAAAAAAAAAAAAAAAAAAAAAAAAAAAAAAAAAAAAAAAAAAAAAAAAAAAAAAAAAAAGGAGGCGGTAGTGGTTGTGCTCCTGTCCCCCGCATTAAGCCTAGCCTTAGACCTTAGGCTGGGCAAGTAGAACAAGTCTGAAAATCCTCTCCAGGTATACCCTGCACGCCGCCTAGATGGCAGCACCGTCAACATACTTCAAGGTTGCCTGCTTCCTTTTAGACAATATCCCAAAAAATATAAAACCGCACTATTCTACCCGTAATATTCGCATGACCTCAGCCCCCCCCCCCTCACACACCTGGGGCCAGAGTCATGAAGCAGTTACGCAAGCACTTACGAACGTGTACATCTTTCCTCAACTTTGACGGCTTTGGTTACATTTATTAAACAGTTTACAAGCATGAAACTTGCCAATCAATGATTGTTATTGTTATAAACAGCGTCCTGGTGCTTCGGAGCTCATTAACTGTTTAATAATTGTAAACAAAGCCGCTAAAGATTGAGAAAGATGTACAGGTTCGTAAGTGCTTGCGTAACTGCTTCGTGAATCTGGCCCTGACTCCTTCCCTCCCACAAGGAGACGACACACGAACACTGCACACACATTCAACCTGCTTAATGGGAAGAAATATACAAGTGGACAAAGAGCCATTGTGCCTGACGGCTTAACAACTGTGACCCAGTAAAGCAACGCTGCCACAATCACCCCACGTGACCCGCTTCCATCGCACGCGTTATTTAGAACAATAACAACGGGGTAATCTTTGGGTAACGTGAAACAGCGCGCAGCCTAAGCCAAAGTCGCTAAACAAACACACAGGTTCTTGCGCATGCGCGTGCCGGCGTCCGGTTCCCCTCATTCTCTCTTTCATCCTCATGTGTTATGTCAGTTTTCCCTTATTATATCCACCAGTTTGTATTTCACTGTCTCACATATTCCTCCTCTTCTATCCTGCATCTCTTCCACGCCGTTCTATCCTCATTATGAGAAATTGATGCGTTTTTAGACGTTTGTGGATGATTCTTGCTGGCCAGTGAGATATGTGTCAGCTTGACCTGCTTCCTCTTGCTCCTGTCCATGACCTCCTGTCCAGATCCCTGTCCTGCCCGGGGAGGATTGACTGGGCGCCGATCCTTAACTCTACGCCTTTGTTCACCCAGCAATGAATGGGTACCTGGGGCTTAAACGATTTGGCGGGTCGTATTCACGGGCAGAAAATAGGATTAAGGACCTGCCCGAAACGCTATGCGTCTTAAAGTGGCTGTACAAGAATGTAACAAGTCTCGTTTTCACCTAGTTTTCACCTAGTTGTGTTGCGGGGGTTGAGCTTTGCTCTTTCGGCCCGCCTCTCAACTGTCAATGTGTGTGTGTGTGTGTGTGTGTGTGTGTGTGTGTGTGTGGTGTGTGTGTGTGTGTGTGTGGTGTGTGTGTGTGTGTGTGTGTGTGTGTGTGTGGTGTGTGTGGGTGTGTGTGTGTGTGTGTGTGTGTGTGTGTGTATGTACTTCAACAGAGTGACCTGCCAGCCGTAAGCACCCCCCCCCCCCCCAACCACTAATAATCTTTCATAACACATCAACAAACTAACAACCTTAGAGTAAACAAAACAGTATACTACCCTCTGGCGCCCCGAACCCCGCCCCAGGCCCCCAGGGAGCGCGCCACGCCCCAGCCAACAGAAATAGATAGAGGGGGGCGGGGTAGAAATAGAAAGTAGAAATAGAGGGTAGAAATAGCCTAAGCTACTCTACCCTTTGAGATGTATTCGAGCGTCTCCACACACTACAATATAGTGTATAAGCTGTCTCACACATCACAGCTTACTGTCAGTGGTGTGATAGTAACTTGTCCTCCTACAGCCTGTCCTCCTACAGCCTGTCCTCCTACAGCCTGTCCTCCTACAGCCTGTCCACCTACAGCCTGTCCTCCTACAGCCTGTCCACCTACAGCCTGTCCTACAGCCTGTCCTCCTACAGCCTGTCCCCTACAGCCTGTCCTCCTACAGCCTGTCCTCCTACAGCCTGTCCTCCTACAGCCTGTCCTCCTACAGCCTGTCCACCTACAACCTGTCCACCTACAGCCTGTCCTCCTACAGCCTGTCCTCTTACAACCTGTCCACCTACAACCTGTCCACCTACAACCTGTCCTCCTACAACCTGTCCTCCTACAGCCTGTCCTCTTACAACCTGTCCACCTACAACCTGTCCTCCTACAGCCTGTCCTCCTACAACCTGTCCTCCTACAGCAAGTCCTCCTACAACCTGTCCTCCTACAACCTGTCCTCCTACAACCTGTCCTCCTACAACCTGTCCTCCTACAGCCTGTCCTCCTACAGCCTGTCCTCCTACAGCCTGTCCTCCTACAGCCTGTCCTCTTACAACCTGTCCACCTACAGCCTGTCCTCCTACAGCCTGTCCTCCTACAGCCTGTCCTCCTACAGCCTGTCCTCCTACAGCCTGTCCTCCTACAGCCTGTCCTCCTACAGCCTGTCCTCCTACAGCCTGTCCTCCTACAGCCTGTCCTCCTACAGCCTGTCCACCTACAACCTGTCCTCCTACAGCCTGTCCTCCTACAGCCTGTCCTCCTACAGCCTGTCCTCCTACAACCTGTCCTCCTACAGCCTGTCCTCCTACAGCCTGTCCTCCTACAGCCTGTCCTCCTACAACCTGTCCTCCTACAACCTGTCCTCCTACAGCCTGTCCTCCTACAACCTGTCCTCCTACAGCCTGTCCTCCTACAGCCTGTCCTCCTACAACCTGTCCACCTACAACCTGTCCTCCTACAACCTGTCCTCCTACAACCTGTCCTCCTACAACCTGTCCTCCTACAGCCTGTCCTCCTACAGCCTGTCCTCCTACAACCTGTCCTCCTACAGCCTGTCCTCCTACAGCCTGTCCTCCTACAACCTGTCCTCCTACAGCCTGTCCTCCTACAGCCTGTCCTCCTACAGCCTGTCCTCCTACAACCTGTCCTCCTACAACCTGTCCTCCTACAACCTGTCCTCCTACAGCCTGTCCTCCTACAGCCTGTCCTCCTACAACCTGTCCTCCTACAGCCTGTCCTCCTACAGCCTGTCCTCCTACAGCCTGTCCTCCTACAGCCTGTCCTCCTACAGCCTGTCCTCCTACAGCCTGTCCTCCTACAACCTGTCCTCCTACAGCCTGTCCTCCTACAGCCTGTCCTCTAACAGAGAACGTCGCTTTTCGCTCGTAGGCGTTACATACGGCCAAAAATCGTCGTACTAGAAAATGGAAGCAGCTGGCGAAAGTGATGAACTGTCCCGTTTTCTGTTTGGGGTCCTCTGGTAGGTTAGGGGAGACCACTTTAAATTGTCCGTTTTCTTGACAATCTTCAGATTCCAAGACAATTTGTGGCCTTAAGTATCTCCTACGAGCGAAATGCGACGTTCTTTGCAAGAGGACAGGTTGCACAGGTGTCTTAGCAAAGCATTTCCACGGGAATATTGCAAGACCATTAGCACTCCCTATCGTGCATTTTCTGACCCAAGCATCCAACTTGCCGCTAAAACAGGGGGCCAGATTCACGAAGCAGTTACGCAAGCACTTACGAACCTGGGGCCAGATTCACGAAGCAGTTACGCAAGTACTTACGAACCTGTCCATCTTTTCTCAATCTTTGGCGGTTTTGTTTACAATTATTAAACAGTTAATGAGCTCCGAAGCACCAGGAGGCTGTTTATAACAATAACAACAGTTGATTGGCAAGTTTTCATGCTTGTAAACTGTTTAATAAATGTAACCAAAGTCGTCAAAGTTTGAGGAAAGATGTACACGTTCGTAAGTGCTTGTATAACTGCTTCGTGAATCTGGCCCCAGATCAAAGTTATTTCGTACAATGTGGAAAGTTGGTTTTATTTTAATATTAGCTGTACTCAAAGTTGGTCAGATGCGAATCCATTCTTTGCAATGATGTGCAAATGCACACAAAACTGCCTTTGCAACGGCAACAGCTGAAACTATCACGGCTTCAAGTAGTCAATTCGTCCTCGACTCAAAACCATTCCATCCAGCGGTCGACCCCACAGACGCATTCATAAAGTTTATTCAAAACAGGAATTTTCTCAACTACTGTATTGTATAATTAATATTATAATATATTAGCATATTGTGCATATATAGACATAGGTTAGGTTAGGTGTTTAGGTTCTGTTGGCGATTATTGGTATTTGTAGTACGTAGGTGAAGCATTTACAGCGTTGTGGTTCGAACACCAGTCGTCAGTGAAGCACTTGTTCCGGAAGTGTTCGGACATCAGCAGTTGTGAGTCGTGTGTAAACTGTTTGGCATTCATAAACAACGGGGGGGGGGGGGGGGGTTGGCGGGTGGATGGAATGGTCTTTGGGTCTTTGTTTGGAGGACGGGCTGCACGGCCTCCAGTAGTAAGCTGGAGTAGTTTGTATTCACTTCGAATACGAAGCCTCGTGTCAGCGACTAGCTCCAGCCTTTGAGAGGGAATTCTACCACTACACACAAACTGTTTGTTATAATATATACTTATAATATATATAACTGGCCGACCCCTCACAATGTTGTTTAACTGTTCTGAGTGAATCTTGTCGATTCTTGGCTTTGCATTTAATTATAATCAACTCGTGTAGGATAAGATTTATAGAGATGTTTAGCACTTTAAGGTCTCAACAGTATTCAAGGTTCAAGAAAATCAAATGTCGTAACATTAGTTTAGTAAGTAATAGATGCAACAGGTACTCTAATAGAGAACTCTGTCAACATCAGAGGCCCCGAGACTGTTCAACACGCTTCCACTACACGTAAGGGACATAACTGGCCGACCCCTCACAGTGTTCAAGAGAGAACTATCAACATCAGAGGCCCGAGACTGTTCAACACGCTTCCACTACACATAAGGGACATAACTGGCCGACCCCTCATAGTGTTCAAGAGAGAACTACCAACATCAGAGGCCCGAGACTGTTCAACACGCTTCCACTACACATAAGGGGCATAACTGGCCGACCCTCACAGTGTTCAAGAGAGAACTATCAACATCAGAGGCCCGAGACTGTTCAACACGCTTCCACTACACATAAGGGACATAACTGGCCAACCCTCACAGTGTTCAAGAGAGAACTATCAACATCAGAGGCCCGAAACTGTTCAACACGCTTCCACTACACATAAGGGACATAACTGGCCGACCCCTCATAGTGTTCAAGAGAGAACTACCAACATCAGAGGCCCGAGACTGTTCAACACGCTTCCACTACACATAAGGGGCATAACTGGCCGACCCTCACAGTGTTCAAGAGAGAACTATCAACATCAGAGGCCCGAGACTGTTCAACACGCTTCCACTACACATAAGGGGCATAACTGGCCGACCCCTCACAGTGTTCAAGAGAGAACTATCAACATCAGAGGCCGAGACTGTTCAACACGCTTCCACTACACATAAGGACATAACTGGCCGACCCCTCACGTGTTCAAGAGAGAACTATCAACATCAGAGGCCCGAGACTGTTCAACACGCTTCCACTACACATAAGGGACATAACTGGCCGACCCCTCACAGTGTTCAAGAGAGAACTATCAACATCAGAGGCCCGAGACTGTTCAACACGCTTCCACTACACATAAGGGACATACTGGCCGACCCCTCACAGTGTTCAAGAGAGAACTATCAACATCAGAGGCCCGAGATGTTCAACACGCTTCCACTACACATAAGGGACTAACTGGCCGACCCCTCACAGTGTTCAAGAGAGAACTATCACCATCAGAGGCCCGAGACTGTTCAACACGCTTCCACTACACATAAGGGACATAACTGGCCGACCCTCACAGTGTTCAAGAGAGAACTATCACATCAGAGGCCCGAGACTGTTCAACACGCTTCCACTACACATAAGGACATACTGGGTTGTTATCGGTTTATTAGATCTGCTGGCTTGTGGTCCGCAAGATTGCAAATGTTTCGTTACTTTTGAGAGATTGTAGCGTTTTTTTTTTTTTTAGCTTTTTTAGATTTAGAGAGATGTTATATTTTGCGTGGTGTTGTAGTTGTTAGCAGGATTTGTTTTAATCAGATTAAAAGTACTGGTTGGTTGTTTTAGAGAGATAAAACGGAGACGTGCGTCGTAGGGCTTTTGTTTGTTTTTAATCATTGAGTTTCATGTTGATTTTGTTTTTAAAGGAGAGTTTTTAGTTCGGTAAACATTAAATGCCATAGGTAATGGAAGTTTGCTTTTTTTTTTATGAAGAGTCATTGAAGAGTTTTCTTTTTTTTTTTAGCTTTTTTTTTTTTGATTTTTTGTTTTTTTTTTTTCTCTCGTTTTTTTTTTGTTTTTTTTTTTTATTTAGTATGAGGTGTTTCGTGGGTTTATTATTGTATTTAACTAGAGTTTTTTTTTTAGCCGCGCTACCTCTTTGTTGTCCCATAGGCTCTTTTTTTTAGTTAATGCAGAGTTAGTTTTGTTTTTTTGTAGCGTTTTGTTTAGTGTTTTTTTGTGGACTGGCCGGTGGTAAAGTACGAGTGTAGCCGATTGTTGTATGGTTTAACCTCAAGTGTGTGGGGGTGAGTGTGTGTGGGGGTTTGGTTGGGTACCGGTGGTGTGGAGTTTGTGGTGTGTGTGTGTGGGGGGGGTTTGGGGGAGTGCGGAAGTGGGGAGAGGGGGAGTGGTCGGTGGGGGTCGAGGTCGGGAGAGCGTTAGGGGGTGGGGGGATGGGGGGGGGGGGGGGGGGGGGCTTTTTTTTTTGTTTTCTTTTAGTTTTTTTTTTATGTTTTTAGGAGTTATAGAGTATAGGTTTTAGAGTTTTTATTTTCATTTTGCTTTTATTGTGTTTTTTGTTAGTAAAGACGGTTTCTTCGTAGTATTTTTTTATTTTTCTCTTAGATTTTTTTTTTTTTTCATGGTTTTTTTTTTCTTTGTTTTTTTTTTTCGTAGTAAGTTATTGTTTTTTCAAAGAGAAGAGGTAGGAAGTTTTGTTTATTTTTGTGTTTTTTATTTGGTATACAGATGATTAGATTTATTTTGTTGGATTTTTATTTTTGTTATTTTTGTGGCGAGGGGGGGAGGGGTAGGGGGTGGAGAAGTGTGAGGTGGTGGCGTAAGATGGGGAGGGGGGGTGGTTTTTTATCGAGAGCTGATTTTTTGTGTAGTTATTTTTTTTTTTTTTTTTTTTTTCTGTTTTAGAGAGTTTTTTTTTTTTTTCTAGTTTTAGTTTGCACAGATCTTTTTGAAAATGAGATTTTATCTACTCCTTTTTAGCTTATACTATAGTGTGCGCGCTTAGTCCCCCAGGGTTCTGTGCGTGCTCCAGTACTCAGTTCCCAGGGTACTGTGCTTACTCCAGTACGCTAGTTTTTCCCCAGGGGACTGTGCTTACTCCAGTACTCAGTCCCTCAGGGTACTGTGCTTGCTCCAGTACAGTCTCCCAGGGGTACTGTGCTTGCTCCAGTACTCAGTTCCCCCATGGTACTGTGCTTACTCCAGTACTCAGTCCCCAGGGTACTGTGCTTGCTCCAGTACCTCAGTTCCCAGGTCTGTGCTTGCTCCAGTACAGTCCCCTCGAGGGACTGAGCTTGCTCCAATACTCAGTCACCCCAGGTACTGTGCTTGCTCCAGTACTCCGTCCCCCAGGGTTCTGGCTTGCTCCAGTACTCAGTCCCCCAGGGTTCTGTGCTTGCTCCAGTACTCAGTCCCCCCAGGGTACTGTGCTTGCTCCAGTACTCTCTCATCCTCATATCGTGACATAACACAGAACACAACCTACAAGCACTGTATACATCCTTTGCATATGACACTAGGATCTTCATGAGAGTAGGCACACTAAGACTGCAAGCATATCAAGCACGCGGCCCTTTGCAAGCACACCTTGTGGCTCTCGCAGTAATGATACTGTAATTTGGTTATTTAACAGCCAAAATTGCAGTTTTATAATTTAAACACTGACCTATGAATTACAAAAGCATAGAAGAAACACGACTGCAGCTGTGAGGCGAGCGAGGTAAGGCTTCTAAACATAGACATGACTCGTCATGTCTGATCAAAGTGGGAAATGACACAGACGTTTCAGGCAGACATAGCCGGCCGAGCGGACAGCACGCTGGGCACGTGATTCTGTGGTCCCGGGTTCGATCCCGGGCACCGGCGAAAAAACGCTGGCAGAGTTTCTTTCACTCTGACCCCCTGTTTACCTAGCAGTAAATAGGGTACCTGTGAATTAGTCAAGCTGTTCACGGGCTGCTTCCTGGGGGGTGGAGGCCTGTTGATACCTGGTTGTGGGGTTCTGGGAGTTCCTCACTCCCGCCCAAGCCAGGCCCGAAGATTGGCCCCAGGCTTGACTTGTGAGAGTTTGTGGTCCACCAGGCTGTTGCTTGGGAGCGGCCCGCAAGGCCCACATATACCTGCTTGATGGGGTGTTCTGGAGTTCTATCTACTCCCAAGCAGCCCGGGCCTGAGCCAGGCTTGACTTGTGAGAGTCTTGGTCCACATGGCTGTTGCTTGGGGCGGCCCGCAGGCCCACCTATACCTGCTTGATGGGTTCTGGGAGTTTCTTCTACTCACCCAAGCCCGGCCCGAGGCCCAGGCTTGACTTGTGAGAGTTTTGGTCCACCAGGCTGTTGCTTGGGGACGGCCCGCAGGCCCAATATACACTGGCTTGATGGGGTTCTGGGAATTCTTCTACTGCCCAAGCCCCGGCCCGAGGCCAGGCTTTGACTTGTGAGAGCTTGGTCCACCAGGCTGTTGCTTGGGGCGGCACCCGCAGGCTCACATCATACAGTGCTTGATGGGGTTCTGGGAGTTCTTACTACTCCCCAAGCCCGGCCCGAGAGCAGGCTTGACTTGTGAGAGTTTGGTCCCACTAGGTCCTGTGTGCTTGGCGAGGGCCCGCAGGCCCCACTTCACCACCACAGCCCGGTGGTCCGGTACTCCTTGGAGGAAATATCTAGTTTCCTCTTGAAGATGTCCCGGTGTTCCAGGAATATTCTGATGCTTGCTGGGAGGACGTTTGATACAACCGCGGACCTCGATGTTTATACCGTGTTCTCTGATTGTGCCTATGTCACCTCTGCTCGATGTGGTCGAGGCCTGGTCGAGGACCGGGCCGGCGGGACACTAAGATAGCACAAATTGTTATTATGTTCGAAGAGAGATGTCAAGCCTGAGGAGACTAGACACTTGAATAGTCGTAAATAAATGTTCCTTTGTGTGAAACAGCTGTATCATTGTTGTATATTTTATTTGTTGCTGATGCATAGAAGATATCGAAGATATCTCCTATGATATGTCCTATGATAGATGTCTATGTTGTCGTCTAAAATATAGTTTTTGTTTCTTTTTGTTAAACTATTCTTTTACATTTGCATTCATCAATGGGGTTAACAGCTAAACCATACTGTATGCACAGTGTATGTTTCTAAGTGATAACAATATTCTGAATAATTATTATTAAATGACTATAATTAGTTGTGGTGTCTAGCCCTCACCAGTTATGTC
>WNGS01089707.1:0-10195 GCA_020271785.1 Procambarus virginalis
TTAAATAAAAACAGACATGGGTTGACAATATAGGGGTAAGGTAGGTTACAGGGAATTTAGTAGTAGTGCTTCGTTTTTTATAAACTGGTGAGAGAGGTACAGTCTTTAACATGTTGGGAAGGTCATTCCACATTCTGGGTCCCTTGATTTGTAGAGCATTTCTAGTTTGATTAAGTCGTACTCTTGGAATATCAAAACTGTATTTATTTTGGTGTGGTGCTCATGGGTTCTGTTACAACCTTCAATGAAGCTTTTGAGGTCAGGATTGGCATTACAGTTCAGCGTTTTATATATGTATAATACACATGAGAGAATGTGCAGTGACTTAATATCTAACATATTCAGAGATTTGAGTAGGGGTACCGAGTGATGTCTGGGGCCAGAGTTGGATATTGTCCTAATAGCAGCTTGTGTTGAGTAATTAGAGGAAAATGATTTTGGGTAGTAGAACCCCAAGCACAAATACATAGTTGAGATATGGATAGATGAGGAGTAATAGAGAGTCACCAGGGCAGGGCGGGTACATAATATCTGATCTTAGAAAGAATGCCAACAGTTTTTGAAACTTTTTTGATATATTTAGAATGTGTCCCTGGAAATTCAGCTTGTGGTCAATGAGAACGCCAAGGAATTTGCCATCTAATTGTTACAAATTTGGGTATTGTTTATTTTGAGATTTATTTGATTAGAGGATTTATTGCCAAACAGAATATAGAAAGTTTTGTCAATGTTAAGGGTGAGTTGTTGGCAGTTAGCCAAAGATGGACTTTATTTAGCTCAGTATTTACTGTGGCATTTAGAGCAAGGGGGTCAGGACTGGAGTAAATGAAGGTTGTGTCGTCAGCAAATAGAATTGGTTTGAGGTGTTGGGAGGCATTTGGAAGGTCATTAATGTAGATGAGAAAGAGGAGAGGGCCAAGTATGCTGCCCTGAGGAACACCAATGTTGATGGGTAGGGTGGGAGAAATTGAATTATTCACAGAAACATACTGGAGCTGTCAGTAAGGTAAGATTTGAGGTATTGCAGGGAGTGTCCTCTGACTCCATAATGATGTAATTAAGAAGAAGGTTTTGGTGGTTGACAGTGTCAAAAGCCTTACGCAGGTCCACAAATAACCCAACAGGGAACTCATTTTTATCAAGAGCTGCATGAATCAAGTAATCATACATACTAATAAGTGCATCGTTAGTGCTTTTTTGGGTCTGAAGCCATATTGACAAGAGCTAAGTATATTGGTTTGGCTAGATAAGAGTAAAGCTGCTTGTAGATTAGTTTTTCAAATATTTTTGACAAGTTAGGCAGGATTGATATAGGTCTGTAGTGTTAACATCTGTGAGATCACCACATTTGTGGACAGGGGTTACTCTCGCTTTTTTTAGAATATCTGGAAAGGTTGGAGTTCAAGTGACTTGTTGAAGAGCAATGCAATAGCAGGGGCTAAAGATCTGGAGGCTTTTTTGTAAATTAAAGTTGGTATCTCCTCAAGGGCACTAGACTTGGTTTTAAGGGAAAGGATTATCTCATTGACGTCAGTGGAATTAGTAGGTTAGGTACAGAGACTGTGGATAGTTACCTGTAAGATAGTCCTTAACATCAGTACTGGAAGATGGAATATCATTTGCAAGGGATGACCCAATGGAAGAGAAGAAACCTATTGAACTCAATAGCAGAATCAGAGGCTGAAAGCTGACCATCGTTATTGGACAGGAGTGTTGGTTTGTTATTAAAATCTTCTTTGATCCCAATATTGTGAAATTGTGCTCCAAGTTTTTTAATGTTGCTCTATTTGGGTAAATTTATCTTCGTAGTATTAGTTTTGGCTCGTCTAATTATTTTAGATAGCAATAACGAGTAATTCTTTGAGAATTCTTTGGAGACGGTTCCTAACCTATACTTCTTCTCAAGGTCATGTTTTTTATTAATGGATTTAAGTATTCCCTTTGTAAGCCAGGGATTGTTAAGCCTTTTGGTTGTGGCTTGTTTTGTAAGCATAGGACAGTGGATGTTATAAAGGCTAAGAGTTTTTTGAAGAAAAGATTGCATTGCTAGGTTGATGTCCCCTATGTTACCTAACTCTGGCTCCCAGTTGACATTATCAGCAGCAGTTATAAAATTGTCTATAGCAGTTTCATTGTGCAGCCTAAAACTTAACTCCCTTGACTCTAGAGGTGGCTTGTTAATGTTAGTTAGGAGAAATGAGAGGTAATGGTCTGTAGTGCTATCGGAGATTATACCTGAAGTAAGAGGAGAGGTTATGTTGGTCCAGATGTGATCTAGAGTCGTGGCAGTACTATCAGTGATTCTAGTGGGTCTAGTGATTAAGGGTACAAGGAAGCAGGAATTCAAACAGTTGAGAAAGCTAACAGCAGTAGGGTGTTCAGGCTCGCAGAGGTCAATATTAAAGTCCCCTGCGATAATTAGATGGTTTTTGTTCAGTTTGTTATCGAGTATTAGATTTCTAAGGGTTGAGTTGAATTCGGACACATCAGTGTTAGGAATTCTATAGACTGCACCCACAGACAGGACAGACTCGGCACCCTTGACTCTGAAACTGACGAAGATATACTCCCCACAGCAGTCTCTAGTTCTAATTACTTTTAAGCATGTTAGTTCTTGGTGGTAGTAAAGAGCAGTACCACCACCTCTCTGAATTTGACGACAGTTGTGAATAGTCGAGTAGTTAGGCATGTTAAAGAGTTGAGTAGTATCCTGTTTCAACCACGTTTCAGTAAGTATAATAAAAGATAATTTGTTGTCAATAGTTTCAATCAAGGCACTAACATCATCGAAGTGTTTACCTAGGGATCTAACGTTCAAGTTGATTATAGAGATATTGTGATTATGTGTTAATACATTGTTTACATCATGTGCTGTAAAATACCTTCAATTTAGATCATTAAAGTGTTGATTGTCATAGATAGTGATTAAGAGGTTTAGTTCTGGGTCTATACTTGTCTGCATAAAAAGGCTGGTTGCAGGAAAACAAGGCAAGAATGACAAATTACAAAATAGAATTATGATATAAAAGGGGGAAAAATATATAAACAAGACTATACAAAACAAACACAAAATGAACAAAAAAAGAAAAAAATGAGGTAGCTTATAAGGGGCTTACAGATACTCTCAGGTACACTGTAAGTAATAATTTGCATTATTGAGACACAGGCAAAGCCAGGGTACAAAAGTAATACTGCCCGAAACACTGCGCATGCTAGTGGCTTTACAAGATTGTAATTACCATATTATGTATCCCCACATTCCCAATGTACCTTCTTGTATATGCATAAATAAATAAATAAATGCAGTAAGAGAGTATGGCGAGGCTAAGCAACCTAGGTAATAAATGAAATCAAAGAAAAAAGTTGAATAATAAACATAGGCAAATTTAAGCTTAAGATTATTAACTATAAGTAGTTTAGTTATGATCGTATAATTAATAAGACCTAAAGAAATATTAAAGCACTCAGTTAATTAAGTCCAGAAAACGACTAGTAAAAGGTAAATTAAAAATTAATTTAAAAAGTGAAACAAAGAAACATTAGGATACGTAGCCCGCACTAGGTGACAATTAAGGGGGTTAATTATGTTGACTCATTGGGAGTGATAATAAAGTATATATCAATGACCTGCCTAATGTCTCTAATATTCTTAAACCTATATTGTTTGCTGATGATACTACCCTTATCTATTCAGACCCCAACCCACATACACTAAATAATGTTGTGAATACTAAATTAAAAAAAAGTTCACTTATGGATGTCAACTAACAAACTAACATTAAACACAGAAAAGACTTACTACATCTTATTTGGAAGCAAATCATCGAATGCAATTCAGCCACAGATAGACAACACTAACATCAGTAATAACAATGATGGCAAGTTTCTTGGCCTATTATTCCTAGACAAGAGACTCCACTTCAGCACCCACATTCAACACATAACTAAGAAAGTCTATAAACCGTTGGTATACTCTCTAAAATAAGATATTATGTTCCTAACTCTGCTCTTCTCTCACTATATTATGCACTAATCTACCCCTATTTAAATTATGGTATCTGTGCATGGGGGTCTACCACTGCAAACCACTTTAAGCCCATCATCACCCAGCAAAAATCTGCAATCAGAATAATAACAAACTCTGCTTTCAGACAACACTCAGCTCCCTTGTTTAAGTGCATTATTTGTTAAAAAAAAAAAATTGGTTTATTGTTACACAATGGTGCTACATAACCTTCCCAGCTTGGTGCCTTCTTTTAATACTTACTGATTAAAAAATAAATAATAAATACATTTTATTCAGGAAAAGTGCATACAGTTGATTTACAAACATAATGTTGGATTTATAGACAGAGCTAGTACATACGATACCTAAAGCCACTAATACTCATAGCATTTCGGGCAAGGTGTGGGGGGAAAAAACACTTAGACTAAAACTTAATAGTAATCGGGATTAGGTATAAATTGTGTTGAAAGAAGGAATAAAAAATACAAAAAGGGGGGTTAACATAGCATAAAACAGCAATTGCACATGTTGGTGAACAGCGTTGTTTAAAAAATAGCAAGACATGGGTTGACATTTAGGAGGTAAGTTAGGTTACATGGAGTTAATTAGGCAGTACTTGGTTTAACTCTTAAACTGGTTGAGAGAGGTACAGCCTTTAACATGATTCGGGAGGTCATTCCACATTCTGGGTCCCTTGATTTGTAGAGCACTTCTAGTTTGGTTACACACAGCCAAATTGTGTAACAGGAAGAGGTCTTGGACACAAATTTGTTCCATACTAAATGTAGAGGAATCAGCTGAGTATTCCTCAAATAAAATAAGTTGCCTCAGCTTATAAGGTAAATAAAATAAGCATTTCCCAAATAAGTAGCTGCCTCACCTCACTGCCTTACTGCTACATAGCCTTCCCTTCTTTTGATAATTACTTGTTCCACACCCAAATTGTATAACAGGAAGAGGTCTTGGACCCCTACTTCCCTCTCTCTTTTTTAATAGTCTATATAGTCATAATTATAGCTTTAAGTATTCAATGAATAAAGTTTTTGACATTTTTACCCTTTTCCTTACCTAACATCATTTGTGCAGCATATTTTTATTTTATGTCTCACCCAGATTTAATTTCAAAATAAAACCAAACTAAATAAATTAGAAAAGGGTATGTACAGCTAAGGTACACCCTTACTACTAGGTGAACAGGGACATTTGGTGATAGTAAATGATCCCATCAGGCAGGGCTCATCACCTCTCATATTTCATGTTCACCAGTGTTTATTTACTTAATAAATACGGGTATAATATCTTGCTGTTATAAAACTAATTCTACTATCATAAAAGACATATTTACTTTAAGTTTCAAGCAGAGAATGCATATATAACTAACACGAAGGACTTCACTAGATTCAATTTTATAATCTTTTGTTTATGTTCCAAAATCTTAAAATCGATCCCAGTGTATGTAGTAGAGAAAAATTTAGTTATATCCAGTTTACGTAAAGCTACGAGTGGTCGAAACCACACTTAAATCCCGGAATGAACTTACGAAGGTTTTTCCACTTAGTGTAGCTACTTGAATACCGACGTAGCCGCCACGAAGGCGCTAAGAAGGAAAACATTCTTAGCTAAGAGGAAAAACCTTCGTAAGTACCTTCCTGAATCCGGCCCCTGCGTTTCAATGCAGATGACCAATTGCTTTGCCTTTGCCTCCTCTTTGAACAACGTTGAACAATAATCGTGTGACATTATGTTTAAAAAAACAATTCCAAGTACATTCTTTGATTCAGAAAATGAGAATAAATACAAATGTTAATTTAAATGACTAGATATAAACAAAAATAAGAGGTTGGAAAAATGATATGTGGAACCAGACCAAAACATTGGAACGCTCAGGTGATGAGAGGGTAAACAATCGCCGCCATTTTAGCAGCACCAGCCAGTGATGTCCAGCACGAGAATTAAGGGAAAACCTTGACACAAACTGCACCTATCATAAAGAAGAAGCACCACCATTGACCGCCAAGTGCTCACATCAAGTCTAACTCTAAGAAA
Source organism: Procambarus virginalis (assembly GCA_020271785.1). Lineage (NCBI taxonomy): Eukaryota > Metazoa > Arthropoda > Malacostraca > Decapoda > Cambaridae > Procambarus > Procambarus virginalis. The sequence goes on from WNGS01089707.1 coordinate 6,053, forward strand.
CAACACTCAAGCCTTGACGCTTCTCCCAACATCCGGAGGAGAAAGTCTTCACACAAACTGCACCTGTCATAAAGAAGATGAAGACTCACCAGGTCCACAGTGTCCGAAGGTATTCACCCGTCTGAACATGCGAAGACTCACATGTTAGTGCATTCAGGTGATAAACCTCATAAGTGTCCAGAGTGTGGGAAGAAATTCAGTCGTATTGGACATGTGAAGACTCACATGTTAGTGCATTCAGGTGATAGCCTCACGAGTGTCCAGAGTGTGAGAAGAAATTCAGTCGTATTGGACATGTGAAGAGACACATGTTAGTGCATTCAGGTGATAAACCTCATAAGTGTCCAGAGTGTGGGAAGAAATTCAGTCGTATTGGACATGTGAAGACTCACATGCTAGTGCATTCAGGTGGACAAACCTCATGAATGTCAAGAGTGGGGAAGAGATTCAGTCGTCTTGGACATATGAAGACTCACATGCTAGTGCATTCTTTTATTTATTATTTATTTATTTATTTATTTATTTATTCATATACAAGAAGGTACATTGGGAATGTGAGAATATATAATATGGTAATTACAATCTTGTAAAGCCACTAGTACGCGCAGCGTTTCGGGCAGGTCCTTAATCTAAGAAAATTTTTAGTAGGTAAATACTAGCAAAAATTATAAAAAAGAAATGATAACAGTTACATGGCAAGAAAGAAAAAAGAAAAAAAAAGATGAGAGAAAATTGTAGGTACAGTATAATAAAGCACTTAGGTAGCTAAGATTGATTGCAATGAAAGCTTGAATGGTAGTTGACAAAATTTGGTAGGCACAATACAGCAAATGGCTAGCACATAAAGGAAGACAGCAATGAACACAATGATAAGGTTGTTTGGGTTAAATACATAAGAATTAGGAGATTGGGTAACACTAGATACAGAGCAAAAAATAAAGCTCAGTGTAGGAAACTAAGAAGATGAAATTAAGTACTTTTTGGTTTTGTTTTTAAATAAGGCAAAAGTTTTACAGTTTTTCAATTCACTAGGGAGTGAGTTCCATAGACTAGGTCCCTTAATTTGCATAGAGTGTTTACACAGATTAAGTTTGACCCTGGGGATATCAAAGAGATATTTATTTCTGGTGTGGTGATAATGGGTCCTATTACATCTGTCCAGAGAGAGTTTCAGAGCATGGTTTGCATTTAAGAACAGGGTTTTGTAGATGTAGTTGACACAAGAGAATGTGTGGAGGGAGTTAATATTTAGCAAGTTTAGGGATTTAAACAAGGGAGCTGAGTGTTGTCTGAAAGCAGAGTTAGTTATTATTCTGATAGCAGATTTTTGCTGGGTGATGATGGGCTTAAGGTGGTTTGCAGTGGTAGACCCCCATGCACAGATACCATAATTAAGATAGGGGTAGATTAGAGCATAATAGAGAGAGAGGAGAGCAGAGTTAGGAACATAATATCTGATTTTGGAGAGTATACCAACTGTCTTAGAGACTTTCTTAGTTATGTGTTGAATGTGGGTGCTGAAGTTGAGTCTCTTGTCTAGGAATAGGCCAAGAAACTTGCCATCATTTTTATTACTGATGTTAATGTTGTCTATCTGTAGCTGAATTGCATTTGATGATTTGCTTCCAAATAAGATGTAGTAAGTCTTTTCGATGTTTAATGTTAGTTTGTTAGTTGACATCCATAAGTGGACTTTTTTTAATTCATTATTCACAACATTATTTAGTGTATGTGGGTTGAGGTCTGAATAGATAAGAGTAGTATCGTCAGCAAACAATATAGGTTTGAGAATATTAGAGACATTAGGCAGATCGTTTATATATATAGAAATAGAAGAGGTCCTAAGATACTGCCCTGTGGCACTCCAACGGTAATTGGTAGAGTGGAAGAAGTTGTTTCATTGATAGTTACATATTGGTGTCTGTCACTAAGATAGGATCGGATGTAGTCAAGGGCAAGGCCTCGGATTCCATAATGCTGGAGTTTAAGTAAGAGGTAGTTGTGATTAACAGTATCAAAGGCTTTTCTTAGGTCAATGAAGAGTCCAATCGGAAACTCATTTTTGTCAAGTGCTGAGTAGATTACGTCAAGGAGACTAATGATTGCATCGTTGGTGCTCTTTTGGGACCTGAAGCCAAACTGGCAGGGGCTGAGTATGTCGAATTTTACGAGGTAGGAATAGAGCTGTTTGTAAATAATTTTTTCAAATATTTTTGATAGAATGGGTAGATTTGATATTGGTCTATAATTGTTTATGTCCGCCGGATTGCCTCCTTTATGGACTGGCGTTACTCTTGCTTTTTTGAGGATATCAGGGAAGGTGTGACACTCTATAGATTTGTTGAACAGTAGGGCTATGGGTGGGGCAAGGGCATGGGAGGCTCTCTTGTATACAATGGACGGAATTTCACTGGTGTTCCCTGCCTTTGTTTTTAGAGAGTGTATGATGGACACAACATCTTCCGGGCTGATTGGTGAAAGGAGAAGAGAGTTTGGATAGCTGCCTGAGAGATATGTGTTAATATGTGTCTGAGTCTGTGGGATTTTACTGGCAAGATTAGCACCAACCGATGAAAAGAAACTATTAAATTCATTTGCCATTTCTAAATCAGTTGACGGTATATCCCCATCCTTGTAGAGTTTTATTTGGTTATGTGAGTGTTGTTTAGTTCCTAGGATACTAGAGATGGTTTTCCAAGTGCTTTTCATGTTGCCTTTTGCTTCATTGAATCTATTCACATAATATGCAAGTTTTGCCTTTCTTATGATACTGGTAAGCATTGATGAGTACCTTTTAGCTACTTCCTTTGAAACTAGGCCAATCCTAAGTTTCTTTTCATATTCATGTTTCTTGTTGATTGAATTGAGAATGCCGCTTGTGAGCCATGGATTGTTTAATCTTTTGTCAGTTACTTGCTTGGTAAGAAGGGGACAATGAAGGTTGTAGAGGCTTAGAGTTTTGGAGAGGAAGAGGTTAGCTAATGAATTTATATCCTGGGTATTATTGAATTCAGAATCCCAGTTAATATTGTGAAATGCATCTGTAAGATTGCCCAAAGCTGATTCACTGTGTAGCCTAAATGAAAGTTTCTTGCTTTTTGGTGGTGTTATGTCCATGTTCGCTATGAGAAAGGTAGGATAGTGGTCAGTTGTTCTGTCGTAGATTATACCAGATACAAGGGGAGCTGTTATGTTTGTCCATATGTGGTCCAAGGTAGTGGCTGATGTTTGAGTGACTCGGGTAGGTTTGGTGATTGTGGGGATTAGCATACAGGAGTTCATGCTGTTAAGGAAATAGTCAACTTGAGAGCAATTTTGTTGACCCAGGTCAATATTAAAGTCTCCTCCCAGAATGATGTGGTTTTTGTTGAGATTGTTGTTTATAATAAGATTACTTAGGTTGTCTGAGAAAGAAGCTATGTTAGTATTGGGAAATCTATAGATGGCTCCAATAGTCAATGAGGATTTAAGGGATTTAATTGTAAACTGAGCAAAAGTATATTCACAGTAGTCATCTCTGTCACTAATAATACTGTTGCAGATAAATGTATCTCGGTAATATATAGCTGTGCCACCACCTTTTTTATTTGGCCTACAGTTATGAATGGCTTTATAACCAGCTAAGTTGTAGAGTTGGGTATAGTCTTTATTTAGCCAAGTTTCTGTTAGAATAATGAACGATAAGTTAGTACCTAGTGCTGTGAGTAATGCATTTAAATCGTCAAAATGTTTACCAAGTGATCTAACATTTTGGTTGTAAACTGATAAACAGGTGTTATTTTGGAGTTTGTTTTTAGCCTGGTGTGCTGTGAAATACTTGCAATAATGATGATCAATGTGCTGGTTGGTGTAGATATGAGACAGAAGATTTTGATCAGGATCAATATCAGTGTGCATAGAGATGCAGAGGGATCACGATACAAGATACATGATATAGCAAAAACACAAGAATAAAAGCAAATACAATAAAATAGTAACAATTTAGAAGTAAAATAGAGATCCAATAGATAGCCAGGAAGGACACAGAAGTTAGATAAAATAAAAAAAAAAAAAATCAGTAGAGACTGACAATATAAATGTAAAATAAAAAAATAATAAGAAAATAATAATCAGAAAGTAAAATGAACTTGAGGTAATTAGCTA
>WNGS01089710.1:0-11748 GCA_020271785.1 Procambarus virginalis
TAATAGCAAAACACAACAATACAATAATATAACAATACAATAAAAGCTTACAAAGTACTAAGTCTACTAATTTAAGAATAATTATAGCAAAACACAACAATAAATGCAAATAAACAAAAGAAAATAAACAAATAGAAGTAGGAGAAGGACACTAGATAGCCATGGAGGAAACACAAGTTTGGTGGAGAGAACAAAAAATCGGTAGAGACAGTCAAGATGATTATATAAAAAAATTTGTCAAATGATAAATGTAAAGTAAAATAATCTTAAAGATAATAGTTTTAATTAGCTTAGTTATTAACCTAGAATTAGTATGAACTTAATTTAGAGAACAAAGTGAGATCAATAATTACTTTACAATAGAGGACATAAATCAATACAATTAAATTTAAATTTAAAAATAGGGTAAGATTAGATTTAAGAGCAAAATTTTACAATGATAATGAGGTAGATGCTTGGATAAGTGCATGTAGACTTGACGGATTATTTAGAAGATCATATGAATGAGAGAACATTAGGTAAATGGTAATGCAGAGACAGCACCTTGGACAAGTTAGATTAAGTTAGGTTAGGCTCAGGCACTGAATGAGTTATTTTAAGTACTGGCATTGGTCGGGTTCAGGTTTTCCGATATACCACATGGATTTAAGTAATGGATTTAAGTAATCCCTTTGTTAGCCAGGATTGTTAAGCCTTTTGGTTGTGACTTGTTTTGTAAGCATAGGACAGTGGGTGTTATAAAGGCTAAGAGTGTTTTGAAGAAAGGATTGCACTGCTAGGTTGATGTCCCCTATGTTACCTAACTCGAACACCCAGTTGACATTATCAGCAGCAGTTATAAAATTGTCTAAAGCAGATTCATTGTCCAGCCTAAAACTTAACTCCCTTGATTCTAGAGGTGGTTTGCTAATGTTAGTTAAGAGAAATGTGGGGTAATGGTCTGTAGTGCTATCGGTGATTGTACCTGAAGTAAGCGGAGAGGTTATGTTGGTCCAGATGTGATCTAGAGTCGTGGCAGTACTATCAGTGATTCTAGTAGGTCTAGTGATTAAGGTTATGAGGAAGCAGGAATTCGTACAGTTAAGGAAGCTAACAGTAGTAGGGTGTTCAGGCTCGCAGAGGTCAATATTAAAGTCCCCTGCGATAATTAGATGGTTTTGTTCAGTCTGTTATCGAGTATTAGATTACTAAGGTTTGAGTTGAATTCGGACACATCAGTGTTAGGAATTCTATAGACTGCACCCACAGACAGGTGTGACGATAATCTCTTATCAGAGATTTAGCCTGCTATTTCTGCGAATCACTCCTGTCCTCATCAATATACAAGATACGTTTTGTAGTGGCTAAACGTATATGATAGCCACACGTACCAGCAACTCCCTCCTCCCCCCACTCCAGCACCTGGTCGACGCGCCGAACCCTTCCACTGCCTAACTAGCGACTTGCGACCATCCAGCTTCCTCATTGGCCGCCAACCAACACTCCACTCCGGCTCCCCGCCAATCAAAGACCTCACCAGTTATTGTTGGAGTCCCTTGCGTTTCTGCCAGCCAGAATATTGTGTGCTCGCAAGCTGTGAACTCCTAAGTGACTCACCTTGTGTGGTCAAATAGAGGTTTATAGTTAGTGCATATATTCCAGCATTCATATTTTATTTACTTTTGTATGTCAATACTCCTCCCCATTAACGTAATCTATTTTCATGTTTATGTATCTTTTTTTCACTTGACATTTGTTACCATAAGCCAAGATTTTGCATTTGTTTCAATTTGTGTTTTTTTATTGTTATTAAAATCCAATTTTTTTATTGTCTTTCGTAATTCCACCTTACCACAGATTACCAATCACGCAGTCATCTTTTTTTTTCTCTTTTTTTCCTTTTCTTTTTTTTTATATTATATGTGGCCCAGCACTGACACCTGCTAGTTGGAAGACTGCCGACCACCATTTCCAACTCGTTACCGTCACATATTAAATGGGGGCCTGTCCGGAGAGCCACATAAATGGGGGCCTGTCCAAGGAGCTTCACTCAGGTATTGGTAATTGTGGTAAGCACACTTGGCTTTCATTTCCTTGCTTCCATTATTCACATTAATCATTCTTTATTTTATATGGTGCTGTGTATATTGTACATTACGGGAATAGCATATGGTGAGAGTGAGACAACTTTGGATTACGTGGTGACTGTAGGCCGCAGTCATACTCTTAATTGGTCGTCTCCCCCTTCCGTGTTATCCTCCGTGTTTAACATCTTTGTCCCCCAATATTTCTCACTTTTTGACAGATTATCACATAGGTACCCTGGTACTGTGGTCTGTCTCCGGGTCAATAGCACCCAAGTCCTGCAATCCGACTCTAGGAGGAAAAAGAGGGCTTTAGATCCTCTAGCACGAACTATTATTGGCGAATTGGGACCTCGCCGATAGTTCTCGTCACCAGTTGACACTCGCACCCCTACTCGTCGGTCAGACTGATGGTATTTACCAAAAGGTAGGGAATTGGCGTTCTTTCTTTTGAGCACAAAGTTCGCTAATTCTGTAAATACCATATTCAATTTCAGTGGGTACCATTGCTTATGTTCTATAGTGACTTGGCAAGGTATGACTACATTTTTTGGACTACCTCATTTATTTTGAAGCCATTTAGTGTTTCACTTGTATTTTAAACTTAGTTTTCACTAATTAGTAGGATTTTCTTGCCTTTATCCTCCCATAGTGAGTACCAGGTACAAGATTTCCTGCGACCTTATTCATTTACCATCTTGAATTACTTTAATTATTAATAATTCCCCACAGGATAGGTATCAGTTGCCACGTTTCCTGTTTCTGACACTCGCCATATTCTCACTATATTCATCTCCTTTGTTTTGCTATATTTTCACCATGTTCCGCTTACAAGCTTTCAAAGCAAATCCAGAAAGTGAAATAGGGACCTTACGTCACGCTAAGAGGGTCGATTTGTTAACTCTTGCACATGAGTATCACTTAGAAGTTCCTGATGGAGCCAACAAATTTGCCATTAATAATATGATACTGGATCACCTTGCTGAGGAAGATATTATAGATTCTTCTACTCATGAACAGTACATTATTTCAGATAAAGATGACTTGAGAGCGATAAAGCTCAAATTGGAACTTGCCAAGATCGAGCTACAGCAACAACAAGAAGCAGCTGCAATCAGAAAGGAAGAACAAACGCGTGAAGCTGCAATCAGAGAGCGTGAAGCTGCCCTCAGAAAGGAAGAAGCTGCCATCCGGAAGGAAGAAAGTGAAAGGGAGGCCCTACTCCTCAAAGGACAGCAAGAACGTGAGTTGGCCTTATACAAACAGCGACTCGAGATACAACGGGAACACGACCAACGACAGGCAGAAGCAATGCTAGAATGTCGTAACCGAGAACTCACGAGGGACGCTGCACACCAAGCTCAACTCCAACAAGCGGCAGCTAGTCTTCCTCCCAGTTTCAATATCTCCCATGCAAGTAAGTTAATGCCCCCGTTCCTCGAAACGGAGGTTGATGTGTTCTTTACCACTTTTGAGACCCTTGCTGTTCAACTTAATTGGCCTGACGACCAATGGGCTACCCTTCTCAGAGTACATTTAACAGGTAGAGCAGCAGTCACACTCAGCACTTTGGCTTCGGAAAACGACTACACCACCCTGAAACAAGCTGTGTTGGACGCCTACCTTCTCTCCACCGAAAGCTATCGACGAAAGTTTCGTGACTACGTCAAGGCAAGTACCACCACCTTCTTAGAATTTGCTAACACCAAACAAAGATATTTCATGAAATGGCTGGAGGCAGCACATGTCTCTACTTTTTCAGAACTTGTCAACCTCATACTGGTTGAAGAATTTTTGAGACGTGTACCTCCTCCTGTCCGCCTATACTTAGCAGACAAGGAAGAGACGGAGTTAGTGAAGTGTGCGAAGTCAGCTGACACTTACAGCCTCATCCACCGGCTGACTCCAGATCCTACCAGCAAGAAGTCTTGGTACAGTTACGAGAAAGCGAGCCCAGATCAAGGTACCTCTCAACTGTACTGCAGGTATTGTCGATTATATGGACACACCATTGACAAATGTGGTAAGTCCCAATCTAAAGGTAACGTCGAACCCCCTAAGTCTAAAACTACTCACCCTAAGTCCGGTAAGCCTGTAATGAATGTTGGTGTTCATGCTAATGATCTCTCTCTCTTTACCAAGCATCTATATCCAGGAACTATCTCTACCCACGGTTCAGATTCAGAGGGACGTTTCGGACTTAAGATCCTACGGGACACAGCGGCTCTACAATCGATCGTTTTGAAATCGGCTGTGCCCAACGTCGCCTACACAGGAGAGACTGTGTTCATCACTGACCTTACTGCTACAACTCCTTATCCACTTGCCCGAGTTTACCTGGATTGTCCCTTCGTGACCGGTGAAGTCCAAGTCGCCGTCAGGGAAAAGCCTTTTCCCATGCCTGGAGTGCAACTTCTCCTGGGCAACGACTTGGCAGAAGACCAACAACCAAACAACCTGATCGTCAAGGACATATCCAAGGTAAGCAACTCTGTGGTGGATAACCCGATTTTTGAACATTTCCCAGTAAAGGTTCAAGAGAGTGATGAAGGTTCTCCTCCTGTTATGGTGACCACCCGTGCTCAAGCTGCACGTCCACAGCCAGCCGACTCTACTGCTACCGCTGTCCCTCAGGACCCTTCGAAACTACCCCCTAACCTGACCGCGGTGGAGTTCCGTAAGTTACAGAGAGATGATCTTACATTGACACCATTATTCTTTCAGGCTGAAACCCAATCCGACAGTGTTCCTGGGTTCTTTATGGAGAACGAAATACTCTATCGCAGGTATAGACCCAGTAAACTGAAGGACGAGGACGATTGGGCAAACGTTGAACAACTAGTGATTCCCACCAGCCTGCGGCCCACGATTCTACACCTGGCCCACGGCGCTTTGTCACACTATGGGTTCAACAAGACTTACCATGGAATTCGACAAGACTACTACTGGCCAGGTATGGTAAACGACATCAAAATTATGTCAAATTATGCCACGTGTGTCAGTTAGCCGGGAAACCGAACGTTTCCATTCCCAGAGCACCACTGATACCCATCCAGGTGCCTGAGGAACCGTTCCACAAGCTCATTATCGACTGCGTTGGTCCTTTGCCTCGGACCAGTGCAGGCAACGCATATATCTTAACCATCCTGTGTCCTACCACCAGATTTCCGATAGCAGTTCCAGTAAAAAATATTACAGCTGCTACAGTGGTGAAGAATCTACTGAAAATCTTCACCCAGTATGGATTTCCGAGGGAGATTCAGAGCGACTGTGGTACCAACTTCACCAGTGATCTCTTCAAACGGACTCTGGAGGAGTTCAACATCAAACAGGTACTGTCCAGCCCCTATCATCCTGCTTCACAGGGTTCTCTCGAGCGTAGTCATCAAACCATCAAGGCACTCTTAAAAAAGTTCTGTAATGAGACCTCAAAGGATTGGGATAGGCAAATTGATCTCATCATGTGTATTTTCAGAAGTCTTCCCAACGAGTCACTAGGAGTATCTCCTTATGAGATGCTCTACGGACGTAAGTGCCGTACACCTCTCAAGGCTTTCAAGGATTCTCTACGTGATGACACCTTCAGTGAGCATCAGAGTGTGCCCCAGTATCTCCAAAATCTCCGACACATTCTAGAGAGGGTCCATTCCTTTGCCAGCAACAACCTACAGAAAGCCCAGGAGAGGATGAAGACTCGTTACGACCAGCACTGTAAAGTAAGGAAGTTTACACCAGGAGACTTAGTGCTTGCCTATTTCCCTATCCCAGGTTCTCCTTTACAGAACAGGTTCTCAGGACCCTACCGTGTTAAGGAGTGCCGGAACAACTTCAACTACGTTCTCGAGACCCCCGATAGGCGGCGGAAGACCCAGCTGTGCCACATTAATTTACTCAAGCCCTACCATGGGGTTCCTCCCACTGTGTTAACCAATTTCACCTCATTTACAGGTCCATACAGCCACAGTGAGACCTTCCCTGCTTCTCCTTCCGAGAGCACTGACACTGAGACAGCGCTCTCTAACTCGGAAATCCTTACTAACCTTCAACATCATTTTCAGGACGATAATAGTGCTCCACTAATCAAACTCGTCAGAGAATATCAAGAGTTGTTTCGAGATGACCCCCAAGAGTGTACTGTAACTCGGCACGACATCCAACTGCTACCTGACACCCAGCCGATTCGCCAACCATTCTACCGAATCAGCCCGAGCAAAACGGAAGTCATGCGGGCTGAGGTACAGTATCTCTTGGACCATGGACTGGCTACCCCCTGTGAGTCCCCCTGGGCCTCACCATGCATCCTGGTACCCAAACCTCACGGCAAAATCCGTCTGTGTACGGATTATAGGAAGTTGAACCAGGTCACAGTGAAGGACGCCTACCCAATACCCAGGGTAGACGACATTCTGGATGCCATTGGTAATGCCCGCTACCTGTCTCAGGTAGACCTACTAAAGGGCTACTACCAGGTGAGTTTAACGGAGCGAGCTAAGGTACTGTCCGCCTTTATAACCCCGTTTGGTCTCTACAGGTACAATCGCCTTCCCTTTGGACTCTGCAATGCCCCAGCCACCTTTCAGAGAGCTGTCAACCGCGTCATCCAGGGCTTGGAAAACACCTATGCCTATTTGGACGACATCGTGGTAGCATCCAACACCTGGAGCGAACACCTGCTCCAGCTACAACGATTGTTCTACAAGCTCCTGAAAGCCGGCCTCACCATCAATTTGGGCAAGTCCACCTTCGCGAAAGGTAAAGTGCGGTACCTGGGTCATGTTATAGGGAGTGGCAGCCTGGCTCCGTTAAACATTCACATTCAAGCAATCCAACAGTATCCACAGCCTACTACCAGGAAGCAGCTCCTGCGCTTCCTTGGTCTTGCTTCCTATTACCGTAGGTTTGTGAAGAATTTTAGCACTGTTGCAACCCCATTAATCACCTTAACCAGTCCCAAGCAACGGTATAATTGGACCAGAGAGCAAACCGTTGCATTCGAACAACTCAAATTCCTCCTCTGTTCTAATCCCATTCTCGCCTCACCAGATATCAAGAAGCCTTTCATCCTCCATGTCGACGCCAGTGGTACCGGCATCGGAAGTGTCTTAATGCAGCAGCGAGGCGAGGAGGTTCTACCTGTCAGCTACTACAGTTGCAAGTTGAAGCCTCATCAGAAGAACTACAGTACTATAGAGAAGGAACTCCTGTCCATCGTCCTGAGCTTACAACACTTTGCACCATATCTGCACGGTGCTAGGTCCACTACCATCTATTCGGACCACAACCCTCTGAGATTTTACATCAAGCCCAATTTAATAACCAACGTCTGCTGCGATGGGCTTTATATCTTCAAGGCTTCAATTTAAAGATCTGCTACATCAAGGGGCCTGATAACATCATCGCTGATGCCCTCTCCAGAGTGCATGAGGTAGAGGCAGCTCCACCTCCCACTCTACCTCCAGTGGACATGATTCACCCGAAACAGCAGGCTTCGGGGGAGAGTTGTGACGATAATCTCTTATCAGAGATTTAGCCTGCTATTTCTGCGACTCACTCCTGTCCTCATCAATATACAAGATACGTTTTGTAGTGGCTAAACGTACTATAAGATAGCCACACGTACCAGCAACTCCCTCCTCCCCCCCACTCCAGCACCTGCTGCACCTGGTCGACGCGCCGAACCCTTCAACTGCCTAACTAGCGACTTGCGGCCATCCAGCTTCCTCATTGGCCGCCAACCAACACTCCACTCCGGCTCCTCGCCAATCACAAGACCTCGCCAGTTATTGTTGGAGTCCCTTGCGTTTCTGCCAGCCAGAATATTGTGTGCTCGCAAGCTGTGAACTCCTAAGTGACTCACCTTGTGTGGTCAAATAGAGGTTTATAGTTAGTGCATATATTCCAGCATTCATATTTTACTTACTTTTGTATGTCAATTCTCCTCCCCATTAACGTAATCTATTTTCATGTTTATATTGTTTATTATTTTTACCAGTAAGCCAAGATTTTGCATTTGTTTCAATTTGTGTTTTTTTTATTGTTATTAAAATCCAGTTTTTATTATTGTCTTTCGAATTTCCGACCTTACCACAGATTACCAATCACGCAGTCATTCTTTTTTTTTTCTCTTTTTTTTTCCTTTTCTTTTTATATATTATATGTGGCCCAGCACTGACACCTGCTAGTTGGAAGACTGCCGACCACCATTTCCAACTCGTTACCGTCACAATATATATACTGAAAACTCACATCCCAGGTGTGACTCGAACCCATACTGCCAGGAGCAACGCAACTGGTATGTACAGGACACCTTAATCCACTCGACCATCACGACTGGTGTGTGAGTTTTCAGTTGCATATAGTCCTGGGGTCCATTCAGGCTTGTTCGCATTTGTGTTCCTCACGTATTCCCCAAAGAATGAGGTAATTTGATAAAATACTATGCCCAAGATTACCATCCGAATGCCGGCGGGGGGGGGGGGGGGTTCAAATAGCTTCGGCTATCACCTCCTATATCCGGTCGTGATGGTCGAGTGGATTAAGGTGTCCTGTACATACCTGTTGCGTTGCTGCTAGCAGTATGGTTTCGAGTCACTTCTGGGGTGTGAGTTTTCAGTTGCATATGGTCTTGGGGTTCCAAGTTGGTTCCAAGGGTTGTTATAGCCGGGGGGAAGGGTTGTTAAGATAAGCTCCCACAGCCTGTAAAGTGCTCCTGATGGCGTGCATCTCAAAATAGCCTCTGACAACCAAGTCAGCTCCTGGCCTGCACGTGTGGCTTAGCCTCTAGGCCTGGCGGAACTGCTTCTACCAACAGGAGAAGGGGCGAAGGCGGTTCTCTGGCACCTTAAAACCAGTTGTTTCGGGCAGATGGAACTCGTTAGCCTGGAAAGGCAGCTCATCTAGGGGAAGGAAAACCCCGAATTCAAACTTCTGCTGTCTTGTGGCTAAACCCACTCATGGGAAAACTTCGGGAGTTATCCCTGAGGAAAAATCCGGAGTCGGAATCCATAAGGCAGTTTGCAGCTGTTTACAGCTACATTCTGGCAACTCCTGCGACGACACTGGTGCCAAGCGTATCGGCGCCTGCCCTTCTCTTGGATCACATCGGTGGCGTGGAGAGGGTGGATCTGCTGCATGGGCAACAGCTGATCCTCCATAATTACTGCCCAGGTCCTGTGCCCTGGAGAGGACACTCCAGCATCGCCTTGGCGATGGCTCAACACGGGAAGTGACAGTTAACGGTGATAAGCCTACCACTCAATTGGCGTAGAGTAAGGTGCCAGGGGTTGCTTCCGTCGGTGGGAGAAATCATCCGAAATCATAGGACAGCTACCGCCCGCCTCAAGCTGGGTAGCCCCCAGCCAATAAGGTGCTGTCCCGCCACAGTCCACCTGCTCCACTGGGTGCGTGGGGCTTAGGCCACAATCCAATAAGTGGATCGTCAACCAATGCACCAGGCAAAAGAAAACAAACAGAGAGCCACCCAGCTCTCAAACTGGGCACATGGAATATAAGGACCATGACACCGGGTCTCTCGGAAGATCTACTGGAAGTGAACGACGCCTGCAAGGCAGCTGTGATCAACAATGAACTACGCAGGCTCCATATGGACATAGTCGCCCTGCAGGAGACATGACGGCCCGCAACCAGCAGCATACGGGAGAAGGACTTTACCTTCTTCTGGCAGGGCAAACCACCAAAAGAGGTAAGGGAGCATGGCGTTGGCTTTGCCATCAGGAACAGGTTGTTAGGGTCCATAGTACCGCCTATGGAGGGGTCTGCAAGGATCATCAAACTTCAGCTTCATACAGCAGTAGGAATGGTCAGCCTCATCAATGCCTATGCACCAACACTGACCTCTCCCGAAGTGAAGGACAAGTTCTATGATGACCTCGGCCTAGCTCTCAGAGACATACCTCAACAAAAGCCAGTCTTCCTCCTGGGAGATTTTAATGCAAGAGTTGGTTCTGATCACAGCTCTTAGCCTTCCTGCCTGGGCCAGTTTGGATTTTGGAAGATGAATGGGAGTGGGCAGCGCCTCCTGGAGTTCTGCTGCCGTCATGATCTCTGCATCACCAATTCCTTCTTCGACACCAAGCCCCAGCATAAGGTTTCCTGGAGACATCCCAGGTCTAAGCATTGACACCAACTCGACCTGATGCTTATGGGGCGTAACAATCTGAGAAATGTCTAACTGACCCACAGCTTCCAGAGCGCAGATTGCGACACCGACCACTCTCTCATCGTTTACAGAGTAAAGTTCCAGCCCCGGAAAATCCACAGAGCAAAGAAGGAGGAAGACCATGCATTAACGTAAACAAGACCCGTGACCTTCACAAGGTGGAGGAATTCACTGCGGCGCTGGTAAATGCCCTTCTTGTACCACCCTGCGATAGCGCAAGTGAGAGGTGGTTACATCTCAGGGACACTATTTTTAACACTGCATTGTACACCTTCGGTAAGAGGCAGAACAAGTCAGCAGATTGGTTCGAGGCCAGTGCAGAGGAACTGTTACCTCTCTTAGAGGAAAAGAGACGAGCTCTCTCATCCTACAAGAACCTGCCCTCAGAAAGGAACCTACAGGCTCTCCGTACTGCCTGCAGTAGAGTTCAACAAACTGCGAGGCGCTGTGCAAACGATTACTGGCTTCGACTCTGTTCCAGCATCCAGACTGCGGCCACTGTCGGCAACATAAGAGGCATGTATGAAGGAATCAAACAGGCAACAGGCCCTACACAAAACCGGACGGCTCCTCTAAAGTCAGCCACTGGAGAGATCATTAAAGACCGTGATCAACAGATGAATCGCTGGGTGGAACATTACTCCGAACTCTACTCCAGAGAGAACTTGGTCAGCATAGAGGCTTTGGATGCAATTGAATGCCTTCCCATCATGGAAGAACTTAATCTTGAACCAACTGTGGAAGAAGATGAAAAAGCAGTGGATTCACTTTCCTCAGGGAAGGCCCCAGGAGACGACGGGATTCCGCCTGAAGTTCTCAAGTGCCCTCGTGGAACACTTAAATCTGAGCTAGAGGAACTCCCTGAGGATTCGACATCTGTACTTTCGTCTTTGCTCTGGAATCTGGATAGATTAATGAGCTTTCCATCAGATCTTGTACGAGTAGATAGATGCCTTCTGTGGTTTTTCCAAAGGCATGCTTGACGAGGACGTGAAGAAGATGCCGAACAGGGTTGGAGCAAGAACACACCACTGTTTAACCCACTGTTAATGTTGAATGGTTCAGAAGTTGAGCCGTCTACACGACTGTCCCCTTCATGTCCTTGTGGAACGATTGTATCATGCTGAGTAGGTGGGTGGCAGCCAATTTGGCAGATCTTGAAGAGTCTCCCTACTCACGAGGTCGAAGGCCTTTGTAATGTTCAATGAAGGCGATGTACAAGGTTTTCTCTGCTCCCTGCACTTTTTTGAAGCTGTCTCAGGAAGAACACATGCATGGTCGACCTCTCTGCTCGGAAACCACAGTGATCGGGGTACACTCTTTTGGCAAGATCTGAAGCCTGACCAAAACGACTCTAGCGAAGAGTTTGCCAACGACGCTGAGGAGGGATATGCCATGATAGTTGTACATGCTTTGTCACCTTTATTTTTGTAGAGAGATGATGATTTGCATCTCTATGTCTTGTGGACCGAGCCCTCTCCCAGCACTATGCACAGAAGTTCATGA
>WNGS01089712.1:0-10330 GCA_020271785.1 Procambarus virginalis
AAAATGGAATGCACTTAAGGAACAGGTTTGTGGAAGCCAATACTATTCATAATTTTAAAACCAGGTATGATAGGGAAATGGGATAGGAGTCATTGCTGTAAACAACTGATGCTCGAAAGCGGGATCCAAGAGTCAATGCTCGATCCTGCAGACACATATAGGTGAGTACATATAGGTGAGTACACACACACACACACACACACACACTCACACACACACTCACTCTCACTCTCACTCTCTCACTCACTCTCTCACTCTCCCTCACTCACCCTCTCTCATATATATATATATATGTATATATGTGTATATATATATATATATATATATATATATATATATATATATATATATATATATTATATATATATATATATATATATATATATGCAACCACCCATAGGTAATAGAAGCATTTATAGGGGACATATGGAAGGGTGTACTTCTGTCTCAAGCGAGCAACTTAATATTTTCCGCCATCCGGCAAGAATATTTGTGGCTGGATTCAGTAATTCTGGCAAGACTACCCTCGTAGGAAATGTATGTGTTAAATACCACGGAATATTCTCAAAAATTGTAGTGTCAACTGCAAATAATACAGAACATCCTCTTTCAAACATTCCCTCTCTACGAAACAAGGTTACTCTCTCCCAGGAGCTGATTAACCCATTAGAGTATAAAGATCCTTTTTCGAATGAGTCAGTTTTGTATATAATTGATGACTTATACCTGGAAGCCATGCAAAGTCCAATTATTGCCAATATCTTCACCCGAGGGAGACACAGTAATATTTCTGTAATTCTAATTAGTCAAAATTTTGTTTCCCAGGGGGAAATATGCCAGGACAATAACTCTGAATTGTTCCCATTATATATTAATGAAGCAGAGAGACATAACCCAACTTGAAATTTTAAGTGGGCAGTTATATGATCGAAAAACTATTAACAATTTCGTTGAAATATACCGTCGGGCAATATCCCAGAGAGAGTATGGCTATTTATTGGTCGATCTGACAGTTCCTGAGCCATTGCAACTACGAACGAACATTGCCAATAAAGACCAGTGTGAAATTGTTTATCAAAAGTAATAATAAAAATGTCTCTAACGACACAGAAACGGTCAATTCTTACCACCATCTATAATGACATTTCCAGCTTGGGTGGTTTCACAGGATCAATTCAAAAATTGTATAAGGCTGCCAGACGTAAAGACTCCAACATCAGTATTGCAGATGTTAAGGAGTTTCTTCGTGGAGAGCGATCTTTCACCTTACATAGGGGAAATTTAGTTAGGTTCCCCCACCGGAAAATATTAGCTCCTAAGCCCCGTACCATAATTGCTTGTGACCTGGGGGACTTTTGTAGTTTACAAAAATACAATAATGGTGTTAATATATTTTAATTTGTGTTGATGTTTATTCCCGCCTAATGCAGACTCAATCTTTAAAAACAAAAAATTCGAGTGATGTGTTAGTCGCCCTAAGGAAGATATTAGAGGAAACTCCTCAGTTTCTCGGTGTAAGGCGGATATTCACTGACCGAGGAAAAGAATTTTACAACAGGTCACTTCAAAATTATTTGAATAAGAAAAATATTAAACTATATAGCGTATTTCGGAAATGAAATCTAGCATAGTGGAACGTGCCATCAAAACTCTAAAACATAAACTGTATCGTTATATGACCCAAGCTAATTCATTAAAATACATTCACATCTTACCGTCCGCTGTTGATGTGTACAACAACACATTCCACAGGACACTGAAAAATGCTCCACTTGCCATTCATAAATTGCAAAATATTGAAGATATACGAAGACAGTTTAAGGTCATGTATTTAAACAATGACTCCCCCATAACTCCCATCAGTCCTCAGCTGCACCTTGGGCAGCATGTACGATTGGCTAAACGTAGGTGTGGGAGTATGTCTCCCAAGATCCTCCCACAGCCGACTTGAATGGCTCATTGCAGTGCACAGTGCACTGATCTTCGTGCACAAAGCCTATTCCCTTAATCCTGGATAGTGACCTGGCATGTTGGGTATCTCCAGAATGCCCACTTAACCAGGAACACTGTTAAAATACGTAGGCCGCCGTATGTCTAGGCAGGAAGTAGATACAGGGAGCTAAGTATACTTGCTACCAAAGGGTCAGTGAGTACATGGCTGGTGCCCGCTGAGACAGAGGGGAAGGCGCCAGCAGCGTCTGACCTCTGGGGTCAACCGGCGCGATGTTGAATAACAGCTATGACGTGTTCATGACGTCACTCCTGCTACTGCTCATCGAACGAGCTAATATGATTGGTTCCCGCTCATTTGCTGCAATGCTATTGGTCAAATTGTAACTCTTTTGTGTTGTGTGCCACGAGATGCCCGGCACCCTTGCAAACTCATTCACGTGAGAGAGACCATACCAGAGGACGTGTTCTGTTCTACCGGCCAATAGACTGATCACCGTCTATCCCTCACCGTCAAGTTAACTCAGCGTCTTTGCGATATACCACACACTCGCCAGAATCACGAGTGGGAATATATTGTTTAGAAGCCTAAAGTGACAAATCTCCAGAGCGAAACAGACTGGTATCAGGTAACCCCTGGTGACAAAGATCGTCGTGAGTGACCTAGAGTGAACTAAGGCAGTGCCGCCGCCTAAGTAATCTGTGTGTGACATTACCACAGTGTACAGTGTAGTGCATGGTACCGCCACTCATCCTGAGCGTGTACCTCAGTACCTCGAGCGCCCGCCGCCGCCCTCACTCCTACGTGACGTCACCACCTCACGCACCGTCAGTGCCAGTGTGTGCGCGTGTGTCTGTCTGTTAAGCATACAGCACGCCCTACTCACGAAATCATCTCAAGATACTGCGAGTACCCTCCGTGTCTACGAGCGAAACCAGCTATCAGGCCACCTACGAGTGCTTGTATAAACGAGTCTGAGTGAGTGCGTAAGGAAAGGTACCTTATCTGTAAGTACAAGATCTTGTCATTGTTTTATTGTGTCTGTGTTGATCTGAGGGATCAACCACAGTTCTCACCTTCTTATACCTGTCGCAGGTTATAGGTGAATCGACGGTGAATGCGTGTTTATCTGTGTGGTATCACTGCATTTCACTCGTCTGTGAATGTGAGCTTCACATACACCACACATTTTTATTGTGTGATTATTATTGTGCATGTTATTGCCTGTCCCATTGACAGTGTATTGTGTTTATTGCATATCATCATTACCGAGTATCCGGTTGGAACTCTTGTGATCCCTTTGCATACCGGCAGTTAGGTTGCCGTGTTATGATTGGCTGTCAACTGTGTTAAGTTAGGTGTTTCTCCACGAGTGGATACGAGTCGATTAGCCAGACGTCAAGAGTCTCGCTAATGCAACCATAGCTTTGCTGACGCCAATCGAAAGTAAATCAAGCACCCTGTGTATTAGTGGTTAAGTTAGTAAATAAACTACTGTTAAGCTTTATGCGGTGTTTCCGTTGAACCACTTCTGAATACTGCCAATATTACTCAAGCCTTCAGCTCTAAGTGTCTTCAACACCGAGTTGCCTGTAAGTCACTAAACTATAAATTTGATGAGGACCCTAGGAGTCCCTTAAAGTGTTACATCATTGAGGAGATTCCAACGACCAACGTGGAGCAGGACCAGGTGAGGCTAGTCTGAGAAGAGACCCACAAGGACTCTAACTCGACCTTGCTCCCAGGCCCTGTACGGTTGCTCTCGTATTTTCTATTTTGCTAATTCCGACAGCTTCGTGAAGCGTCTGCCACATGTACATTGGCGACGTACGCATTGCAGTCGTGACAGCAAAAAAAGAAAACACCCACATCTGGCGCCCAACGTGTTAGGCTTAGTTGGAACCTATGAGCTAGGTTGTACAGTAAAATTTCGCACTTAAATTTTCCCTGAAAATTCAAAAGTGACGAGCAGTATTCAGAGGATGTTTAACACCCTGTTAGGTACACACACCACCAGTATGTCTGAGTGTGTAGAGTACAAACAGCGCTACCTGCATCTTCACCTGGCCTTGACCGCTCGTAGACCTGACGACTACGACACT
This sequence comes from Procambarus virginalis, assembly GCA_020271785.1. NCBI lineage: Eukaryota > Metazoa > Arthropoda > Malacostraca > Decapoda > Cambaridae > Procambarus > Procambarus virginalis. Next base: position 4,054 of record WNGS01089712.1, read on the forward strand.
CTTACTGAACAAGAGTGTAAGGAACGAGTGGAACAGCACATGAGGGCCGTGGAAGAGGTGATGCTACAAGCACACATGCAGGGTAGTGCTGAGGTGGCGTGCACGAGTCTCATCACACTGGATGAAGCTATCGGTGGTGAGACCCCAGTGAGAGATAACACAGTGGGAGAGACCCCAGTGAGAGAGAACTTGGAGGTAGAGACCCCTGTGGGTGACGTCACCGAGAATGATGTCACTAGAATCACGCGCGCTGCGGAAGAAAACGGAGTCACGCGGGAATCTAACCCTTGCAATACTCCGTTGGGGGGATTCTATGGGGAAGAATCTCGGCCCAAAAGGTCCTTGTGGACGACACCAACTCAAAGAGTAGGTATTACAGGCTCGCAATTATTCACCTTAGAGGAATACCGTAACCAAGTTAGGGAGTTGGGATTCGAAGGGAATAAAGTAGCAGAGCAAGCTATGAAACTCTGGACTGATCAGCAGGACAGAGAAAGTAAACTGTGGACTGATCAGCAAGAGAGAGAAAACAAACGCTGGACTGATCAGCAGAACCGAGAAAGTACTGAACGCATAGCTCGCATGCAGTTGCAAGTAAGGCAGGATGACCAGACAAGTGGTCGTTCAACGGAGACTAACGTTGAACAAGGTAAGACTGTCAAACTACCTAAACTAGCTAACTTTGATGAGAGGGACGACTCGATGGATGCATACATCAAGCGTTTCGAAGGTCACGCCGCTGATTGCGGGTGGGAAAGATCAAAGTGGGCACTCGCTCTTAGTGCATTGTTAAAGGGTAGGGCATTAACTATCTACCACAGTCTGGGTCCGCACCAGCGCGGAGATTACGAGGCATTGACAACAGCGCTGCTGAACGGTTTTGGCATAACTGCAGACCGGATGCTAGAGAATTTCCGTAGGGCTCAATTGCAAAAAGGTGAGACATATGTGCTCATGTTACAGCGGTTAGAATCGAGTCTAAACCGTTACTGTGAACTCATGGAGACTGCTCCTGGGAGCATGGAGTTCTATCAACTGATGATTCGTGAACAGTTCTTAGAAGCATGCGAATCGTCTCTGCGTGTCAAGCTCAAAGAGCAAGAAATTGTGTCAAATCTGTCTATGGCCAAGCAAGCTGATCTGTGGGCTGGGGCCAGGAGACAGGTGAAAGGGGTGAAGCCGCACGAGAAGCATCATGCTACAGGTATTGGCGATAGAGCTAAGCTTAAGACTGGTGTGTCGGGGGAGCAGGGAAACTCCTCCAACAAGCATGTGCACAAGTGCTACACCTGTGGTAAGCCAGGTCATCGTGCAGCTGATTGCAAGGTAAAACCGAAATCAGGTTACATAGCAGGTGTGAGCTCAAGTGGTAAGAAACATCCCACGTTGGAAAGGATCCACTAGCTTGGACCCTTGAGGTGGTGGACGGAAATGTTAACGGAAAATCGGCGAAAATCTTCCGTGACAAAGGCGCCACTACTCACATGGTAAGAAAGAGCCTAGTACAGCCAGGATCTGAGACAGGTAGACATGTCTATGTCAAATTCCCAAATGGCTATACTAAAGAGATGGTGGAGGTGTATGTGTGGGTCGACACACCTTACATCAAAGGTAAAATCCGTGCCGTTCAACAGGAACGTGCTGTATATGGACTTTTATTGGGAAATGTTCCGGGAGTCTCTGATTGCCCAAGTCCGCCCTCAAAGAAAACGGGGGAGAGTAAGGCGCGCAGCCGCCGTCAGTCAGCTGATCCCAAGGGCGACTCGCCCGGGGATGACGTCACAGGGAGTGACCACACCCTCACCCAGTTGAAGTATAAGGGAGAGAAAGCAAAAGAACACATGCTCAAACGCTACGAGGACCCTCCTGCAGATGGATCCAACAAGCCGAAGAAGCATGTAAGACGTAAAAACAGGAGAGGACCGCAGGGCTCGACATCGACAGGGCCGATCGACCACCCTCTGCTCTCAGCAACGATCGCCGGTGTCTCAGTGATAACCGCCGACGAGGAGGAAGGTCAGCCAGGTCTCTTCAATCAACAGCAGCAGGAGACACACCGAGATGTTAAGGTTGATGATCAGCTGTCTGAAGATCAAGTCGACCAGGTTACTCGACTGGTAGCAGAGTACAAGGAGGTACTCTCTGACGTCACTAAGGTAGCAAAAGTAGAGGGTTACCGCATACCTTTGCTAGAGCAGCAAGCGGTACGAACAAAACCATATCCTGTTCCTCATCACCTTGTACCACAGGTGAGAGAAGAACTGGCATCTATGATTAATGCGGGAGTAATAGAGAAGTCGACCTCACCATACTCAAGCCCGATGGTGTTAGTGAAGAAGCCTGGGGGAGGTGTGCGCATCTGCCTCGACTTCAGGAAGTTGAACTCCATCATAGAGTTTGATGCTGAACCGATGTTCAATCAAAATGAGATCTTCTCGAGGTTAGCTTCCAGTTGCTATTTCTCCAAGCTTGATCTGACAAAAGGATTTTGGCAGATTCCATTACATGAAGACAGTAAGCGCTGCACTGCCTTCATGACAAGCGAAGGTCTCTTCCAGTTCACAGTTCTTCCGTTTGGACTGGTGAACGCCCCAGCCGTGTTCAACAGAACTATGCGCAAAGTCTTGGGGGGAATTACTGGAGTAGAAGTGTTCGTGGACGATGTGCTCATCCACTCTGCTACGTGGGAAGAACATCTGACCTTGCTAAGGCAGGTGTTGACAAGACTACAAGAAGTAGGAATGGTTGCAAAACCCACTAAGTGTGAGTTGGGGTGCAAGGAGGTCAGGTACCTTGGTCACGTGATAGGGGGAGGGTTCACCAGGCCGCTGCCTGAGAAGATCACCAAGATCAGTGAAGCCGCTCCACCCGCCACCAAGACTCAGGTTAAGTCATTCCTGGGACTGGCAGGGTACTACAGAACTTTCATTCCCAATTTCACGTCTATAGCAACTCCGCTAACTAATCTCACCAAGAAGAATGCACCTGTTAGAGTACGTTGGACAGAAATGGAGAACTCAGCATTCTCGACGCTCAAGAAGAAGCTGACTGAAGCACCCATCCTTAGACTACCAGATTCTACCAGGGAGTACATCCTTCGGACAGATGCCTCAAATACAGGTATTGGTGCTGTACTCATGCAAGAGTACGACGGTGAAATCTGGCCAGTTGCGTACTCCAGTCGTAAATTGAGCAATGCTGAGCAGAAGTACTCCACTGTAGAAAAGGAACTCCTTGCTGCTGTGGTGGGAGTAAGGAAATTCTACCAGTATCTCTATGGTAAGCGTTTCACGTTTCAAGTAGATCACCAACCCCTCAGCCACATCGGTACGCTTAAAAACGCAAACCCTAGAATAATGCGCTGGGTGTTGTTCCTTCAACAGTTCACATTCCGCGTGGTTTACATAAAGGGAGCCGACAACGTAGGTGCTGACTGGTTGAGTAGGTCAGGGGTGATTAACGAGACGTCGAACGAGGGAGACATGAGCGAGGAAACGCAACGCGCATCACCGGACACTGGTTCCCAGTGTGTCTCTGATGTTTCAGGCATGACACAGGTGGAGAGAGGCAGTGGACAGACCAGCGCCACTCAGGGTTTCGAGGCGTTGAGCCGACCCAGACCTGGAGCTACGTCCGACCACAGTGCCTGCTCAAGACCTGAACAGATAGCCACATGTGATCCGGTGACTGAAGAAATTCCTCACTTACCAGAAGAGAATAGTCTAGACGAGGCCCCGCCTCGCCTAGCTGTATAGAAAACGGGGTCCGCTGGACCCGGCCGCGCAAAGTGCACTCAGTTTGTGCACATGTCGTCAGCGGTGTGAGTTGAACGAGCGCCACGCTGTGGAGCTCGATCTTTGTTGGGGGGTGATGTGGGAGTATGTCTCCCAAGATCCTCCCACAGCTGACTTGAATGGCTCATTGCAGTGCACAGTGCACTGATCTTCGTGCACAAAGCCTATTTCCCTTAATCCTGGATAGTGATTCTGGCATGTTGGGTATCTCCAGAATGCCCACTTAACCAGGAACACTGTTAAAATACGTAGGCCGCCGTATGTCCAGGCAGGAAGTAGATACAGGGTGTTAAGCATACTGGCCACCAAGGGTCAGTGAGTACATGGCTGGTGCCCGCGTGAGACAGAGGGGAAGGCGCCAGCAGCGTCTGACCTCTGGGGTCAACCGGCGCGATGTTGAATAACAGCTATGACGTGTTCATGACGTCACTCCTGCTACTGCTCATCGAACGAGCTAATATGATTGGTTCCCGCTCATTTGCTGCAATGCTATTGGTCAATTGTAACTCTATTGTGTGTGCCCACGAGACGCCCGGAGCTTCAGGCAAGATTCATTCTTGTGAGGGATCTCTTGCAAAGTGGACGTGTTCTGTTCTACCGGCCAATAGACTGAACACCGTCTATCCCTCACCGTCAAGTTAACTCAGCGTCTTTGCGATATACCACACACTCGCCCAGAATCACGAGTGCAAATATATTGTTTAGAAGCCTAAAGTGACAAATCTCCAGAGCGAAACAGACTGGTATCAGGTAACCCCTGGTGACAAAGATCGTCGTGAGTGACTTAGAGTGAACTAAGGCAGTGCCGCCGCGTAAGTAACCTGTGTGTGTGACTTTACCACAAGTGTACCTGCATGGTATACCACAGCAGCCGCCACTCACCCCGAGCGTGTACCTCAGTACCTCAGTACCTCGAGCGCCCGCCGCCGCTGCCGCTAGCCGCCGCCGCCACCCTCACTCCTACGTGACGTCACCACCTTATGCACCGCCAGTGCCAGTGTGTGTGCGTGTGTCTGTCTGTTAAGCATACAGCACGCCCTACTCACGAAATCATCTCAAGATACTGCGAGTACCCTCCGTATCTATGAGCGAAACCAGCTGTCAGGCCACCTACGAGTGCTTGTATAAACGAGTCTGAGTGAGTGCGTAAGGAAAGGTACCTTATCTGTAAGTATAAGATCTTGTCATTGTTTATTGTGTCTGTGTTGATCTGAGGGATCAACCACAGTTCTCACCTTCTTATACCTGTCGCAGGTTATAGGTGAATCGACGGTGAATGCGTGTTTATCTGTGTGGTATCACTGCATTTCACTCGTCTGTGAATGTGAGCTTCACATACACCACACATTTAGTATTGTGTGATTATTATTGTGCATGTTATTGCCTGTCCCATTGACAGTGCCTTTGTTGACTTATTGCATATCATCATTACCGAGTATCCGGTTGGAACTCTTGTGATCCCTTTGCATACCGGCTGTTAGGTTGCCGTGTTAGTGATTGGCTGTCAACTGTGTTAAGTTAAGTGTTTCTCCACGAGTTGATACGAGTCGATTAGCCAGACGTCAAGAGTCTCGCTAATGCAACCATAGCTTTGCTGACGCCAATCTAAAGTAAATCAAGCACCCTGTGTATTAGTGGTTAAGTTAGTAAATAAACTACTGTTAAGCTTTATGCGGAGTTTCCGTTGAACCACTTCTGAATACTGCCAATATTACTCCAGCCTTCAGCTCTAAGTGTCTTCAACACCAAGTTGCCTAATTCACTAAACTATAAATGTGATGAGGACCCTAGGAGTCCCTTAAAGTGTTACATCATTGAGGAGATTCCAACGACCAACGTGGAGCAGGACCAGGTGAGGCTAGTTTGAGAAGAGACCCACAAGGACTCTAACTCGACCCTGCTCCCAGGCCCTGTACGGTTGCTCTCGTATTTTCTATTCTGCTAATTCCGACAGCTTCGTGAAGCGTCTGCCTCATGTACATTGGCGATGTACGCATTGCAGTCGTGACAGCAAAAAAAAAGAAACACCCCCACAATAGTCACTACTTTTAAAATAAAAGCGGTGAAATTCTGTGGGGGAAGGATACGCATTACCGTGCTCCACTGTCTAAACGACTAAGTGGCGCGCGCGCGCATAGAGCAGGGTACTTGGCCTGCGCCACCTTGCTCGCAGGTACACCACAAAACGACCACCCTCCTCCCGGGAATCCCAGCTTCCCCGTTTTTACGTTCCAAGGGAAGACGTGAAGCAGTTTGCTGGGGACACAACTTGATGGAGCACGTAGTGTTCCATCTTGTAATGGATTTGTTACCTTGGGGGGGTGCTCCGTCGGAACCCCCAAAGTGACAAGCCCGGAGATGAGATGAGCCCGGAGGTGTGCATGGCGTGGCCTAGGGTCTGTGCCTGGGGTATGGCGTGGGCCGCGTGGGCTGGCTTCTTATGGCTCTCACACTATGGAGGCTGCATTAGGGGCCTCGCCTCG
>WNGS01089720.1:0-11925 GCA_020271785.1 Procambarus virginalis
ATGGTACACTCACCTGTAATGGTACACTCACCAGTAATGGTACACTCACCAGTAGTGGTACACTCACCTGTAATGGTACACTCACCAGTAATGGTACACTCACCAGTAATGGTACACTCACCTGTAGTGGTACACTCACCAGTAGTGGTACACTCACCAGTAGTGGTACACTCACCAGTAATGGTACACTCACCTGTAGTGGTACACTCACCTGTAATGGTACACTAACTTGTAATGGTACACTCACCTGTAATAGTACACTCACCAGTAATGGTACACTCACCAGTAATGGTACACTCACCAGTAATGGTACACACCAGTAATGGTACACCCACCTGTAATGGTACACTTACCAGTAATGGTACACTCACCTGTAGTGGTACACTCACTAGTAGTGGTACACTCACCTGTAGTGGTACACTCACCAGTAGTGGTACACTCACCTGTAATGGTACACTCACCAGTAATGGTACACTCACCTGTAATGGTACACTCACCAGTAATGGTACACTCACCTGTAGTGGTACACTCACCAGTAGTGGTACACTCACCAGTAATGGTACACTCACCTGTAGTGGTACACTCACCTGTAGTGGTACACTCACCAGTAATGGTACACTCACCAGTAATGGTACACTCACCAGTAATGGTACACTCACCAGTAATGGTACACTCACCTGTAGTGGTACACTCACCTGTAATGGTACACTCACCAGTAATGGTACACTCACCAGTAATGGTACACTCACCTGTAATGGTACACTCACCTGTAATGGTACACTCACCAGTAATGGTACACTCACCTGTAATGGTACACTCACCAGTAATGGTACACTCACCTGTAGTGGTACACTCACCTGTAATGGTTCACTCACCTGTATTGGTACACTCACCAGTAATGGTACACTCACCAGTAATGGTTCACTCACCTGTAGTGGTACACTCACCTGTAATGGTTCACTCACCTGTATTGGTACACTCACCAGTAATGGTACACTCACCAGTAATGGTACACTCACCAGTAATGGTACACTCACCTGTAGTGGTACACTCACCTGTAATGGTACACTCACCAGTAATGGTACACTCACCAGTAATGGTACACTCACCTGTAATGGTACACTCACCAGTAATGGTGCACTCACCTGTAGTGGTACACTCACCTGTAATGGTACACTCACCTGTAATGGTACACTCACCAGTAATGGTACACTCACCTGTAATGGTACACTCACCAGTAATGGTACACTCACCAGTAATGGTACACTCACCAGTAGTAGTACACTCACCAGTAATGGTACACTCACCTGTAATGGTACACTCACCTGTAATGGTACACTCACCAGTAATGGTACACTCACCAGTAGTGGTACACTCACCAGTAATGGTACACTCACCAGTAGTGGTACACTCACCAGTAATGGTACACTCACCAGTAGTGGTACACTCACCAGTAATGGTACACTCACCTGTAGTGGTACACTCACCTGTAATGGTACACTCACCTGTAATGGTACACTCACCAGTAATGGTACACTCACCAGTAATGGTACACTCACCTGTAGTGGTACACTCACCAGTAATGGTACACTCACCTGTAATGGTACACTCACCTGTAATGGTACACTCACCAGTAATGGTACACTCACCAGTAGTAGTACACTCACCAGTAATGGTACACTCACCTGTAATGGTACACTCACCTGTAATGGTACACTCACCAGTAATGGTACACTCACCAGTAGTGGTACACTCACCAGTAATGGTACACTCACCTGTAATGGTACACTCACCTGTAATGGTACACTCACCAGTAATGGTACACTCACCAGTAATGGTACACTCACCTGTAATGGTACACTCACCTGTAATGGTACACTCACCTGTAATGGTACACTCACCAGTAATGGTACACTCACCAGTAATGGTACACTCACCTGTAATGGTACACTCACCTGTAATGGTACACTCACCAGTAATGGTACACTCACCTGTAATGGTACACTCACCTGTAATGGTACACTCACCTGTAATGGTACACTCACCAGTAATGGTACACTCACTATAATAGGATCATAGAACCCTCCATGAACAAAAAGCAGGTTCACAGAACACATATGAGCTCCCCTTGAGCTGTGCTCGTGTTCACGTGTTAATAACTCGTCCATTCATCACTCACCTCATAATCTTAAGTCATTCACCAGACATGTTTAAAGTCATCATAAAAGTCTTACCTGCTAAAAATAGTCCAGAAATACTTGTCCTTAACTTCTTATCATTTGTAAATATTATTAAATGGTTGCTGAAGATACTCTTTAGACTTGAGATAGAGCCACGCCTCGCTGTCACGACTGGTAATGTGTGCTTGAGAACGGGGATGAAATAATTGTTGTATTCAAGTGTTAATATTTCCTTCACAAGTAACAATGTTAGAGTGAAGAGCTCAAGGCTTACACAAGCCCCGTACTGAAGCTCTCATGTGCTAACTTTACCTCAATGTTGTCAAGTGGCTGGGGAGTTAGGGGTAATAGGATTAACCAAGTTAGGAGAGCAACTATGTCAGGATCGAACTGGGGTCAGACTGAATCAAGTCAAGCTGAGTAAGAGGCTGAATTATGTGACTGGACAAACTAAGTAATGGGTCGAAGTTGAGTAACTTGTCAGGGTTGAGGAAGTTGTCTGAAAGGAGTAATTTGTTGTGGCTGAGAAAGTTGTGAAGGCTGTGTAAGTGCTCAGAGGTGAGTGATAATGGCTGAGTAAATGGGCAAGGGTGAGTAAGTGGCTACATGTGAGTAATTAAGTGATATGGGTTGAATAAGAGATCAAGTATAACTGGAGGCAAAAGATCAGCTCCCAGGACAGTAAATTTCCAGGGGTGAGAAGATTGCCAAGAATGAGTAAGAGGCCAAGGGAATGAGAAACCAAATTAAGTGTGTGCGGACAGGCAACCGGCCAGGGATGAGTAAAGGGTTGAGTAAATGGAGCCTAATATGGTCTGTGGAAAGGCAAGTGACAAGAGATGATTTGGGGGTGGGTAAGAGACTATATCGTCTGAATGAACAGACAAGTGGCCATGGATGAGTATGGGTGAGTGAGAGATGGGTGAATGAGAAGAGAGGGGGAAAGTGAGAGGAGAGGGTGAGTGAGAGTAGAGGGGGAGAGTGAGAGGAGAGGGGTGAGTGAGAGGAGAGGGAAGAGTGAGAAGAGAGGGGAGTGAGAGAGGAGCCTAACACAGCCGTGGTACGGACAGACAAGCGGCGGGGACGGACGCGGACCTGGCCGTGCAGCTGGACGTGTTCGACGAGCAGAGGGAACACCGACGAGGCCCAGATCTCCGGGCCTGATGGCGTCGACCTCAGCTCTCACCTCGACGTCTTCTACGCCATCCTCAGACAGGTGAGAGGGGGGGGGATGAAGGGGGACGGACATGAGAGAGGAAAACAGGTGGAAGAAGGTTGAATGAGGAGAAACGTCTGCTTTATTCAGATTTTGGTCCATGAAGATAAAGGTGAGACAGGTTCCTGTCTTCTCTTGCGTGTGTGTACTCACCTAGTTGTGCTTGCGGGGGTTGAGCTCTGGCTCTTTGGTCCCGCTCTCAACCGTCAATCAACAGGTGTACAGGTTCCTGAGCCTATTGGGCTCTATCATATCTACACTTGAAACTGTGTATGGAGTCAGCCTCCACCACAATACTTCCTAATGCATTCCATTTGTCAACCACTCTGACACTGAAAAAGTTCTTTCTAATATCTCTGTGGCTCATTTGGGCACTCAGTTTCCACCTGTAGTCCTCTTGTGCTAAATAGCCTGTCTTTATCTACCCTATCAATTCCCTTCAGAATCTTAAATGTGGTGATCATATCCCCCCTAACTCTTCTGTCTTCCAGCGAAGTGAGGTTTAATTCCCTAGTCTCTCCTCGTGGCTCATACCTCTCAGCTCGGGTACTAGTCTGGTGGCAAACCTTTGAACCTTTCCAGTTTAGTCTTATCCTTGACTAGATATGGACTCCAAGCTGGGGCTGCATACTCCAGGATTGGCCTGACATATGTGGTATACAAAGTTCTGAATGATTCTTTACACAAGTTTCTGAATGCCGTTCGTATGTTGGCCAGCCTGGCATATGCCGCTGATGTTATCCTCTTGATATGTGCTGCAGGAGACAGGTCTGGCGTGATATCAACCCCCCAAGTCTTTTTTTTTCTCTGACTCCTGAAGAATTTCCTCTCCCAGATGATACCTTGTATCTGCCTCCCTGCTCCCTACACCTATCTTCATTACATTACATTTGGTTGGGTTAAACTCTAACAACCATTTGTTCGACCATTCCTTCAGCTTGTCTAGGTCTTCTTGAAGCCTCAAACAGTCCTTTTCTGTTTTAATTAATCCTTCTCATAATTTTGGCATCGTCCGCAAACATTGAGAGAAATGAATCGATACCCTCCGGGAGATCATTTACATATATCAGAAACAAGATAGGACCGAGTACAGAGCCCTGTGGGACTCCACTGGTGACTTCACGCCAATCGGAGGTCTCACCCCTCACCGTAACTCTCTGCTTCCTGTTGCTTAGGTACTCCCTTATCCACTGGAGCACCTTACCAGCTATACACCTGCCTGTCTCTCCAGCTTATGTACCACCTCTTGTGCGGTAGTGTGAAAGGCTTTCCGACAATCAAAGAAAATGCAATCTGCCCACCCTCTCTTTCTTGCTTAATCTTTGTCACCTGTGTGTGGTGGTGGTGTGTGTGTGTGTGTGTGTGTGTGTGGTGTGTGTGTGTGTGTGGTGTGTGTGTGTTGTGTGTGTGTGGGTGTGACTCACCTAGTTTACTCACCTAGTTTTGCTTGCGGGGGTTGAGCAATGGCTCTTTGTCCCGCTCTTCAACCGTCAATCACAGGTGTACAGTTTCCTGATCCTAATGGGCTCTTCATATCTACACTTGAAAACTGTGTATGAGTCAGCCTCCACACACCTCGCTTCCTAAGCATTCCATTTGTCAACCATTCTGACACTAAAAAATTCTTTCTATATCTCTGTGGCTCATTTCGGACTCAGTTCCACCTGTGTCCCCTAGTGCGTGTGCCCCTTGTGTTAAACAGCCTGTCTTATCAACCCTGTCGATTCCCCTGAGAAATCTGTAATAGCCTGTGTGTGTGTGTGTGTGTGTGTGTACTCACGTATTTGTACTCACCTATTTGTGCCTGTAGGATCGAGCATTGACTCTTGGATCCCGCCTTTCCAGCCATCGGTTGTTTACATCAATGACTCCTGCCCCATTTCCCTATCATACATATTTTAAAGTATGAATAGAGTTTGCTTCCACAACCTGTTCCCCAAGTGCATTCCATTTTTCTACTACTCTCACGCTAAAAGAAACTTCCTAACATCTCTGTGACTCATCTGATTTTCCAGTTTCCACCCAAGTCCCATCGTTCTGTTATTATTACGTGTGAAACATTTCATCTATTTCCACTTTGTCAATTCTCTTGAGTATTTTATATGTCCCTAATATCTCCTTTCTCCCTTCTTTTTCTAGTGTCGTAAGGTTCAGTTCCTTCAGACGCTCTTCATATCCATCCCTCGTAACTCTGGGACAAGCCTCGTCGCAAACCTCTGAACTTCTCCAGTTATCTTAGTGTTTCTTCAGGTGGGGGTCCATGATGGCGCGGCATACTCTAAGACTGGCCTCACGTAGGCAGTGTAAACCGCCCTTAAAGCCTCCTCACTTAGGTTTCTGAATGAAGTTCTAATTTTCGCCAGTGTAGAGTACGCTGCTGTCGTTTATCCTATTTATATGTGCTTCAGGAGTTAGATTAGGTGTCACATCCACTTCCAGGTCTCTTTCTCGATCGTTACAGGTAGGCAGTTCCCCTTCATTGTGCTGTCCCTTAAGTCGCCTATCACCTGATCCATTTCCAATAACGTTACATTTTTACTGGTGTTGAACTCAGTAGTCATTTCCCTGACCATCTCTGCAACCTGTTTAGGTCCTCTTGGAGGATCCAACAATCGTCATCTGTCACAGCTCTTCTCATTAATTTTGCGTCATCGCAAACATTGACATGTATGATTCCACTCCTGTAAACATATCATTTACGTAAATTAGAAAGAGGATTGGTCCCAGCTCCGATACTTGAGGTACTCCACTCGTTACTGTTCGCCAGTCCGACTTCTCGCCCCTTATCATTACCCTCTGGCTCCTTCCTGTTAAGTAGTTCCTCACCCATGCTAGGTGTGTGTGTGTGTGTGTGTGTGTGTGGTGCTCACCTAGTTGTGCTTGCGGGAGTTGAGCTCTGGCTCTTTGGTCCCTTCTCTCAACTGTCAATCAACTAGTATACAGATTCCTGAGCTTACTGGCTCTATCATATCTACATTTTATGGTTTTTAAACCATATAACCTTATATATTATATATATATATATATTATATATTATACATATATATGTATATATTTTAACCATATAAACCATATCTAGGTTTTTCCATCCTGAGATGTGCCAACCTCACTGGAGGACAGAAAATGCTATGACCTCAGCTGCCCATACTTTCACGTGAAAGGCACGGAACGCTACATAAAGAGTGGCAAGCAGGATAATGAATTTGGAGGAAATTCGATAAATTTTTTATACCAGACCGAAAGAGAATTCAAAAGGAGGAGCATGGAGAATGTATGGAACTGGATGCCAGACCCACTTGCATACCAGAATTACAGATACAACTACACACCGAAAGGGAACCACAACTACAACAGGCAACTGCCCTACAACAATCAGCACTGGTCAGAACAAACTCATATGTCCACGCATAATGGGCTTGCCACAAAAGTCTCCCAGTCAAACTATCACTAACAGAGTAACCTCATTCATCTTTGCCAACATACAAGGACTGAAAACAAGAACAAACAATAAAGTACAGTTCATAAATGGCCTCCTCACGGAGTCAAATGCAGTATTTGGAGCTTTCACAGAAACCCATGCAGGGGAATTCTTGGACAGTGAGATCTGGATTCCAGGATATAACCTATACAGGTGTGACAGGAAAATTAGGTCACATGGAGGAGTGGGTCTGTATATTAGGGAAGACCTTGTGTGCTCGGAGCTCCTAAACGTTACAAATGAGGTGGTAGAGGTACTGGGATTAAAAATAGAGAAAATAAATTTAGTGATTATTCTAATATACAAACCGCCAGATGCAACGGCTGAGGAATTCACAGAACAGATAAACAAAATAGAGAATAGCCTTGATAATTTGGAGAACCCAATACCTGATATTATCTTCTTAGGTGACTTCAACTTGCCTAGTCTCAGGTGGAGAATAGCAAACAATAATATTATACCAGGGAATCTATCAGGACCTAACCAACCACAGATTAGAGAACTACTTAGATTCTGTGACAAATTTTCACTCACTCAGCAGATATCGGAGCCAACGAGAAATAAAAATATTCTCGATCTGGTCTTTACGAACAATGAAGACATTATCAGAGACATTACGATATCAGATACCACATATTCAGATCACAAGCTCATTGAAGTGCAAACTACCATCAATACTCAGAATAGACCTAAAACGTTGATAAAGCGAGAGGGGCTATTCAGTAAATTCAATTTTAATAATAAAAGGATAGACTGGGAGATAATAAACAGGGAACTTAAAAACATTCCATGGGAAACTGTTTTAAGTAATAAAAGTCCTACAGAAGGAATAGAAAAACTGACTTCGGAAGCGTATCAAGTCTGTCTGAAACATGTTCCTTTGAGGAAAGCCAGAAAGAGATCCAACGTAGAAAGAGAACGCAGAAGACACTATAAACGCAGGAAAAGAATAACGGAACTGCTTATGCAGACACGAATTTCCCGTCAAAGAAGGAATAATTTAAATAGGGAGATTGAAGAAATCGAGCGGAAATTGAAACACTCATATGAAACTGAAGAAAGGCAGTTAGAACAGAAAGCAATTCAGGAAATAAAGAAAAATCCAAAATACTTCTTCACATATGCGAAATCAAAAGCAAAAACTACTGCCAGTATTGGACCTATTCGTACAAGTGAAGGTTCATACACGGAGGATGACAAAGAAATTAGTGAAATCCTAAAAAAGCAGTATGAGGACATGTTTAGCACTCCAATAAACAACATGAAAGTAGAAGATCCAGACAATTTCTTTATGCGTGATATCCAAACCCCTGTAAATATAACTGATATCAACACGAGCGCACTAAATTTTGAAAGAGAAATTGAAAACATGCCCATGCACTCGGCCCCAGGTCCAGACTCATGGAATTCAATATTTATAAAGAAATGCAAAGTGCCGGTAGCACAGGCACTCAGTATAGTGTGGAGGAAGAGCTTGGACACGGGGGAGATACCAGATGCACTTAAAGTGGCAGACATAGCCCCTCTACACAAGGGAGGGAGCAAAGCATTGGCAAAGAATTATAGACCAGTTGCACTGACATCGCACATAATAAAAGTATTTGAGAGAGTGATTAGGAGTCAGGTCACCAATTTCATGGAGACCAATGACCTTCACAACCCAGGCCAACATGGATTTCGAGCGGGAAGATCGTGCCTCTCACAGCTACTTGAGCACTACGATAAAGTCACTGAGGCATTAGAAGAAAAACAGAATGCTGATGTGATATACACGGACTTCGCAAAGGCTTTCGATAAATGTGACCATGGCGTGATAGCACACAAAATGAAGTCAATGGGAATAACCGGTAAAGTAGGACGCTGGATACTCAGTTTTCTGTCAAACAGGACTCAGCGAGTAACGGTCAACCATATAAAATCTAGTCCAAGTGCAGTTAAAAGCTCTGTACCTCAGGGTACAGTCCTTGCACCGCTGCTTTTCCTTATTCTCATATCAGATATAGACAAAAATACAAGTCACAGCTTCGTATCATCCTTTGCAGATGACACAAAAATCAGTATGAAAATTACCTCGGCTGAAGACATTGAAAAACTTCAAGCTGATATTAATAAAGTTTTCGACTGGGCATCAGAAAATAACATGATGTTTAACAGTGATAAATTCCAGGTACTCAGGTACGGTAAAAATGAGGACCTTAAACATAATACAGAGTACAAAACACAATCAAATGTGCCCATAGTAGGAAAACAGCATGTAAAGGATTTGGGAATAATGATGTCTGACGACCTAACGTTTAGGGAGCATAACCAAGCAAATATTGCGACAGCCAGAAAAATGATAGGATGGATTACGAGAACTTTCAAATCCAGGGATCACATCACAATGCTTGTACTCTTCAAGTCACTTGTGCTGTCCCGTCTTGAGTACTGTTCAGTACTCACTTCCCCCTTCAGAGCAGGAGAGATTGCTGAAATAGAGGGAATACAGAGAACATATACAGCACGTATAGACGCGATAAAGCACCTAAATTATTGGGATCGTCTCAAAGCTCTCCAAATGTACTCACTAGAAAGAAGACGAGAGAGATATCAAATAATATACACCTGGAAGATACTGGAGGGCCAGGTCCCAAATCTACACAGTAAAATAACAACGTACTGGAGTGAACGATATGGAAGAAAATGCAGAATAGAACCAGTGAAGAGCAGGGGTGCCATAGGCACAATCAGAGAACACTGTATAAACATCAGAGGTCCGCGGTTGTTCAACGTCCTCCCAGCAAGCATAAGAAATATTGCCGGAACAACCGTGGACATCTTCAAGAGGAAACTAGATTTATTCCTCCAAGGAGTTCCGGACCAGCCGGGCTGTGGTGGGTATGTGGGCCTGCGGGCCGCTCCAAGCAACAGCCTAGTGGACCAAACTCTCACAAGTCAAGCCTGGCCTCGGGCCGGGCTTGGGGAGTAGAAGAACTCCCAGAACCCCATCAACCAGGTATCAACCAGGTATCATTTGAAACTGTGTATGGAGTCAACCTCCACCACATCGCTGCCTAATGCATTCCATCTGTTAACTACTCTGACACTGAAAAAATTCTTCCTAACGTCCATGTGGCTCATTTGGGTACTCAGTTTCCACCTGTGTCCCCTTGTTCGCGTGCCACCAGTGTTAAACAGTTTATCTTTATCTACTCTGGCAATTCCTCTGAGATTTTTGTATGTGGTTATCATGTCTCCCCGAGCTCTCCTGTTCGAGCGAAGTGAGGTGCATTTCACGCAGCCATTCTTCGTAATTCATGCCTCTTAGTTCTGGGACTAGTCTAGTGGCATTCCAATGTTCCAAGGACCATAGAGCAGGTAAGCAGAAGATGGAAGGCAGGGACGAGGATGCAGAAATCTTGCTCTAGGAACTGGAGACAAGTCAAAGAGGGGTTAAAAAGGTCAGTGACCCAACCACCATAGATAAGACTTGCAGCTGACGCTGTGGTTTGGTGGTAGGGTGGAATTCACATGGTTGCTCGTTGATGTGTCTTGCAGGAGGCCGGGCTTCTCGTCGCGGATCTGGTGGTGTTCTTCGCTGCTACGTTTCGTAGATGAACTTTTTCTTGACGATTTTATCAGGCTCAGATCTACGGTCTTCTTCCTCCTGGGCTTCTTGGTTAGTTCCGTTGGTCTGACTATGCGTTGTCATGGTGGCGCTGTCGTTAGAGGTAGCGTCCAGAAGGAATCTTTAGATGAGTAGAACCACGGAGATGTTGATCCAACGGAGACTTCTTCATCCAATGAGTCGGCTGACTCAAAAGCAAGGGCAGTGAATCTTGAGGGTTTGAGTTATTGCAGATTGAGTTGTCGCCGCAGGTCCTGCAGCAGATGTAGATAGTTCTGTGGGAGCACACAAGAGAGGTGGAACTGTGCAGTTGTCAATGGATAAGGAGGAGGAGGCGTCGGCGCCAGAGTGGCTGTGATACAGTTGCAGCAGGAGCGAGCGTTGCAACTGTTGACAGTATGTGAGCACCGTCGTAAGCGCGACGGTGCTCACAAAGATGTCCAAGTCCGGATCCGGAGCTAGAGAACTTGAGGATGAAGCGGTGGTGGTGTAGACTTCATCAGGAACGTTGAAGGCTAGGGAACCATTCGCTTTGTAAAGAATATTTAGAATTCTCACATATTCTTAGGGGGCTAATGCCAGCGATCATTCTGGCCGTCAATGTCAATGCTTTTACTGTGCTATACCGTAATTGGTATACCGTGAATAATGGAGATAGCTAAGCAGAGGCTAAACTTTGGAATTCGCTGTTGACATTTGGTGGAGTGGGTGTACTCGTAGCACCGGAGGCACTGGTTGACGTTGTAGAAGCTTTCCATCTTCATTTGGTGTGATGAAACGTGGATATCGAAGCAGTAGAAACCGTTCTCGGCAGCCCTGGTAGGCCCAGCGACTGTAGTGAAGATGAGCTTCAAGGTGCGGTTGTTGCACATGACAGAGTTATATAACTCCTGTCCTCGTTTGATTCCTGGATGTTGGCCAGTATATATGATCCACGGTTCTGTTCATAGATCCATTGGCTGAGGCTACTGACAAAGACTAATCGGGCAGCAATATGTTGACTTGGGTAGTGGGGAAGGATGTACCTCTCACGAATTTCGTAGGGGTTGTGCAACAGTGCGTCGAGGTCCTCCTCGCTCGAGAAGTCGAAGACGAAGTCTGGCCTATTGTTCAGTGTCGATAGATCGTACGCCAGCTACTGCTAGAGCTTCAGGAGGATTGTCTTGGAGAACGCCAGCTCGTCGAAGGGCGTTCCGGACCTTGACTGTACCGTTTATGACGCATGGTAGAAGCAGCAGGAGCTGTTGGTAGTGCTCTAATCGCCAATCACATCACTGGAGAAGGCCCACCGACTCTTTCTGGTATAAAACACCAGGCTGGGAGTGAGGTCCGACCTTTTAGAGTGAAGTGCTGCGACAGAGAGAGCTGGAGCAGCCAGAGACACGGCTGGCTGTGATGGATGCTGGCTGCCGAATCTCAAATCGTGATCTGTTATCTGGAATAC
>WNGS01089730.1:0-13066 GCA_020271785.1 Procambarus virginalis
GACACAATTTCTTGCTCTTTGAGCTTGACACGCAGAGACGATTCGCATGCTTCTAAGAACTGTTCACGAATCATCATTGATAGAACTCCATGCTCCCAGGAGCAGTCTCCATGAGTTCACAGTAACGGTTTTAGACTCGATTCTAACCGCTGTAACATGAGCACATATGTCTCACCCTTTTTGCAATGAGCCCTACGGAATTCTCTAGCATCCGGTCTGCAGTTATGCCAAAACCGTTCAGCAGCGCTGTTGTCAATGCCTCGTAATCTCCCGGCTGGTGCGGACCCAGACTGTGGTAGATAGTTAATGCCCTACCCTTTAACAATGCACTAAGAGCGAGTGCCCACTTTGATCTTTCCCACCCGCAATCAGCGGCGTGACCTTCGAAACGCTTGATGTATGCATCCATCGAGTCGTCCCTCTCATCAAGTTAGCTAGTTTAGGTAGTTTGACAGTCTTACTTGTTCAACGTTAGTCCCGTTGAACGACACTGTCTGGTCATCCTGCCTTAATGCAACTGCATGCGAGCTATGCGTTCAGTAATTTGTAGGCTGCAGTCCTTTGCTCTCCCCTGATCAGTCCACAGTTTACTTTCTCTGTCCTGCTGATCAGTCCAGAGTTTCATAGCTTGCTCTGCTACTTTATTCCCTTCGAATCCAACTCCCTAACTTGGTTACGGTATTCCTCTAAGGTGAATAATTGCGAGCCTGTAATACCTACTCTTTGAGTTGGTGTCGTCCACAAGGACCTTTTGGGCCGAGATTCTTCCCATAGAATCCCCCAACGGAGTATTGCAAGGGTTAGATTCCCGCGTGACTCCGTTTTCTTCCGCAGCGCGCGTGATTCTAGTGACATCATTCTCGGTGACGTCACCCACAGGGGTCTCTACCTCCAGTTGTCTCTCACTGGGGTCTCACCACCGATAGCTTCATCCAGTGTGATGAGACTCGTGCACGCCACCTCAGCACTACCCTGCATGTGTGCTTGTAGCATCACCTCTTCCACGGCCCTCATGTGCTGTTCCACTCGTTCCTTACACTCAAGCTCAGTAAGAGTGTCGTAGTCGTCAGGTCTACGAGCGGTCAAGGCCAAGTGAAGATGCAGGTAGCGCTGTTTGTACATTCCACACTCAGACATACTGGTGGTGTGTGTACCTAACAGGGTGTTAAACATCCTCTGAATACTGCTCGTCACTTTTTAATTTTCAGGGAAAATTAAGTGCGAAATTTTACTGTATAACCTAGCTCATAGGTTCCAACTAAGCCTAACACGTTGGGCGCCAGATGTGGGGGTTTTCTTTTTTTTTTGCTGTCACGACTGCAATGCGTACGTCGCCAATGTACATGTGGCAGACGCTTCACGAAGCTGTCGGAATTAGCAAATAGAAAATACGAGAGCAACCGTACAGGGCCTGGGAGCAAGGTCGAGTTAGAGTCCTTGTGGGTCTCTTCTCAGACTAGCCTCACCTGGTCCTGCTCCACGTTGGTCGTTGGAATCTCCTCAATGATGTAACACTTTAAGGGACTCCTAGGGTCCTCATCAAATTTATAGTTTAGTGACTTACAGGCAACTCGGTGTTGAAGACACTTAGAGCTGAAGGCTTGAGTAATATTGGCAGTATTCAGAAGTGGTTCAACGGAAACACCGCATAAAGCTTAACAGTAGTTTATTTACTAACTTAACCACTAATACACAGGGTGCTTGATTTACTTTAGATTGGCGTCAGCAAAGCTATGGTTGCATTAGCGAGACTCTTGACGTCTGGCTAATCGACTCGTATCCACTCGTGGAGAAACACCTAACTTAACACAGTTGACAGCCAATCACTAACACGGCAACCTAACTGCCGGTATGCAAAGGGATCACAAGAGTTCCAACCGGATACTCGGTAATGATGATATGCAATAACACAATAATAATCACACAATAACTAAATGTGTGGTGTATGTGAAGCTCACATCCACAGACGAGTGAAATGCTGTGATACCACACAGATAAACACGCATACACCGTCGATTCACCTATAACCTGCGACAGGTATAAGAAGGTGAGAACTGTGGTTGATCCCTCAGATCAACACAGACACAATAAACAATGACAAGATCTTGTACTTACAGATAAGGTACCTTTCCTTACGCACTCACTCAGACTCGTTTATACAAGCACTCGTAGGTGGCCTGATAGCTGGTTTCGCTCGTAGACACGGAGGGTACTCGCAGTATTTTGAGATGATTTCGTGAGTAGGGCATGCTGTATGCTTAACAGACAGACACACGCGCACACACTGGCACTGACGGTGCATGAGGTGGTGACGTCACGTAGGAGCTAGGGCGGCGGCGGGCGCTCGAGGTACTGAGGTACACGCTCAGGATGAGTGGCGGTACCATGCACTACACTGTACACTGTGGTAATGTCACACACAGATTACTTAGGCGGCGGCACTGCCTTAGTTCACTCTAGGTCACTCACGACGATCTTTGTCACCAGGGGTTACCTGATACCAGTCTGTTTCGCTCTGGAGATTTGTCACTTTAGGCTTCTAAACAATATATTCCCACTCGTGATTCTGGCGAGTGTGTGGTATATTGCAAAGACGCTGAGTTAACTTGACGGTGAGGGATAGACGGTGATCAGTCTATTGGCCGGTAGAACAGAACACGTCCTCTGGGTATGGTCGCTCTCACGTGAATGAGTTTGCAAGGGTGCCGGGCATCTCGTGGCACACAACACAAAAGGAGTTACAATTTGACCAATAACATTGCAGCAAATGAGCGGGAACCAATCATATTAGCTCGTTCGATGAGCAGTAGCAGGAGTGACGTCATGAACACGTCATAGCTGTTATTCAACATCGCGCCGGTTGACCCCAGAGGTCAGACGCTGCTGGCGTCTCCCCTCGGTCCCACGCGGGCACCAGCCATGTACTCACTGACCCTTGATGGACAGTATGCTTAACTCTTTCCTGTATCTACTTTCAGCCTGGACATACGGCGGCCTACGTATCATAAAAGTGTTCCTGGTTAAGTGGGCATTCTGGAGATACCCAACATGCCAGAAAACTATCCAGGATTAAGGGAAATAGGCTTTGTGCACAAGATCAGTGCACTGTGCACTGCAATGAGCCATTCAAGTCAGCTGTGGGAGGATCTTGGGAGACATACTCCCACACCAGATGAATCTTACTTTATACCCATTTTTTTCTAATCTCTTAACATTATCTCTACACTCTATCACAATATTATGGTATACTGGGCGTCTGCCATTTAAAGACTCGAACGCTCCTCTGCTATCAATAAAGAAGCAGGCATTTTTACCACATTTGACTACTTCCTGTAATCCTGGTAATACACCTTGTAGTTCATCCTGCGTTGAAGAGACATTATCAGTTAATCGGCGTCTAATAACAGTATCTACAGTGCCGATGTCAGTGTACTCCCTGATCAAGACTCCACATCCTGCCTTCCATCCCTAGCTACTGACCCATCACAATATACATGTAGAGTGTTTTATGTAGGTAATTTTCTAATTATACAATCATATGTTGCTCTCAGCTCTCCTATTTCATTCATACTTTTTTTCTTTGGCAAGGGAATAATTACTACATCTACATTACAATCCTCCCATGGTGGTGTGAATTGTCTCTTGGGCACAGCAATACACTCTGTAACAACATCATACTTTATAACATTAGAACATAAGGTATTCATATATGCTCTCTTCTTTATCATACAATGCTCATTACTTAGGCGTTCATTGGTGTTCACTGGGAGATGAACTGCTGTTCACCTAGCAGTAAGTAGGTATCCGGTAGTTAGTTAACTGTTGTGGGGATGTATATCCGGAGGCACTGTGTACAATGTTCACAACAGAACAATGTATAATCAAATCATTGTACACAACTCATTGAGAAAGAATAAAGGTTAGATCATATTTTTTTAATACACTTACACATTTATTGGGTCTTACCTTCGCCTTCATTTAAGCCCTACGGCATTACAGTACGTTTTTTCCATTATTATTATTAATACTACTGTATTATTATTTAATTGTTATTATTATTAGTATTATTATTAACAGGAGGAGTGGGGGGGGGGGGTAATGGTTCACATGTCCACATTCCAATGGCCCCCTTCCCAGGGCTGGGGGTGCAGGGGAGCACAATAAACCACGCACCTCCGGCGGCAGCTTGTTAAAGGCAGAAGTGTAGCCTAGGCCGTTTGTCATGATAATTAGTGATGGCTCTTATTTTGGTTATGGGTCCGTAATCCAGTTAAACTTTTTTTCTTAATTAATATTACAATGTTGTAAAATGCACTTCTTGACGATGAGTATAGGGTGCAAAAATAATGAGGATGAGTATGAGTATAGGATGAATATAGGGTACACAATGAACTACCACTCACGGGATGAGAATGGGTTGCACAAGAAACTATCGCACAGAGAACACAGACTCAAACGATGAGAAAGGATTTCAAAATGTACTATGACTCACAGTATTAGTATGGGGTGCACAATAAACTATCATTCACATGATGAGTCTATGATATTCGTGCTCTATATTAGGGTAACTAAAATACATCTCTGTTTCCAAAATAAATACTTTAATGACAAATATTTGCAAATATATTTTATGTTTCCAATTTTCTGATGATATAAAACACATCATCATATATATAGGGGTCCTAGTAGTACAGTCGTGTTCGTTCTCGACGCATAATCGAGAATTCCGTGTTCAAATCCTGGGCGGGACAGAAATGGTTGGGTACATTTCCCAATGGTGCAGTATTGCACCACTGAGAAATGACACCGGCGATGGTGCAGTATTGAGTATTTATTTAACCATATCTTGGCTTTAATTTAAGATATATTTTCCTTGAAATGTAATCACATTATCGTCTACATCTGTGTTTATGCTGACATATAGACCTTTAATTTTATTTAGCATATATGCATATTAATTATACAATTGATTAGCTTGTGTGTAGATCTTCACACTCCCTTAGCTAGCTATCAAGTGACTATGAAAAGGCATATATCTTCATTTTCACTTCAGTTATATTTATGCTAAAGTATTAACATGCAGCTTATATTTCTATCTTTATTATGACATAGAAAACTTCGCTTATTACAATATCCAGATTAAATTAACATTGATCTTCGGAAGATCATAGTTCCCATCGATAGGGAGAGCGTCGGCCAAGAAACCTTCTTTAAAATATGAATATCTTTCCTCTCTAATAAGATATGATCTCTGTGATGGAATCACAAAAACTGTTTTATCTCTGCCTTTCTGATAACATATACATATATAAGATTTATTTGTGAATCTCTATTAATTAAGTAATATATCGGAAAGCGTGTAGGGTTCGGTGTTCAATGAACAAAAAGGACATGAGTAGTTCAAGTAGTGGACGCATACAAACGAATATTGTTCGTATCTATATAACAAAAGTATTGCCCTGTGGAGTTGATTTAACTTCCAGACACACTTTTTTAAATAAATATTAAATGTTTTGTGTTTATTTATGAGAGATATTATTACAAATACCCATTCTACTTGTTAATATCATTAATTCAATTTGCGACAATTTGAGCAAAGAAGTGCGACGACTGGATCGTGTACAGGAGCCTGTTATGGCCGCAAACACTCTCCAGGCGACCATATATCTTGGATAAGTCGCTCCACAATATTGTCGCTTGGACCGTTGACTTCCTTTGGCGTATCCTGTTACATATTTACTTCTAATTTCGATTTGAAATTACATTATTTCAGAGTAAAAATAGGTTTGATCATGTTCTACATGCAGCACCAACATTACAGTAAGTAAATATACCATATTTCTTCATTATTTACATAATGCTACGAGGATTTGGGTAGATTTGGGTAATTCTACAGACCACACGATTCTGCCTCGGTTGTGGGCGCTTTTCCCCCCCAGCCATCGTCCCCCCCCCCCCCATCCTCCCTGAACAAGGTAGCCTTCAATGAATATTGATTGATTATTTTTACTGTCTAGACATATGATTGAGATAAGATGTGATTAAAATATAAATAGATATAGGAATTAAAAAATTACAAGTAGTACTTGCTAGCACTATTGATTCCTATTAAGGATTCGATTTAATCCCTACCAGAAATTGATTCAATTGTTCCAATAGTTTTTAATTAAGAAATCTTTCTAGATGCTTCTGGATCCTTGAGAAATCATGCACAAAGTCACGTAGGCAATCAAGGACCCTATGATGGTGTGATCATAGGTGGCATTGTTATGTAGGATCTAGATGTATATTGAATCTGCAGTGATTCTGATATGATTTTGTTATGATTTAGATATGATATAGAAATAATACATTTCTTAGATAATAATATAGATATAGTGGGTAAAAATTTCCCACACTGCAATTTTTTTTACAGAACTTCCTATAATAAGCACACATTCCTAGATATCTTTGTACCTCTTTTTTGATAGTCAATACTGAATACTCTAATATATCATTTATTTTATTTTTGAGTGGTAATTCACCTTACCACTTCCTACTTCATATCCTAAGTAACAAATACTAGCTCTAGCAAAAGTACATTTGTGTCAGTTTACAGTTAAATTAGTCTCCTTTAAGCATTTTAATAGTTTAGCCAAACTTTTCATATGGTCCACCCAACTATTGTGATAAATTATAATATCATCCAAGTAAGCTGTACATTGCGGTATCTCTTTTAAAACTAAGTTCATAACACGCTGGAAAGTTCCTGGGACATTTTTCACCCAAAAAGGCATTACAGTGAATTCATACAATCCATCTGCAGTTATAAATGCACTCATCTCCTGTGCTCTTGGTGTTAAAGGAATTTGCCAGTACCCTTTTGACAAATCTAGTTTGGTTACAAATTTGGCTTTACCAACACCGTCTATGCAATAATCTAATTTAGGCGAGGTAAAAGAGAAGCATTGCCAGACTTGTGGCTTTATTGATCAAATAATTACAGTACAGTTACATCCTGCAATAACACTAGCCATATAATATACAATACTTCTAATGAATAAACAGTGCTTAAACTATACATAACAATAAGCAAACTGCTCATGACTAAAGATAGAACAAACAGAAATTAAACTAGGAGTTAACATTCCATTCCACCAACCTGTACACAAGCACGACACAGCTGATCTGACAACAACAAAACAATAAAAAAAAAATTCAAATTCAAATGTTTATTCAGGTAAAGTACATACATACAAGGGGTAATACAAATATTGATGAATTTATAGATAGAGCTGGTACATACAATGCCTAAAGCCACTATTACGCAAAGCGTTTCGGGCAGGAAAAACACTAAAGACTAAAACTTAATACTAATTGAGATTAAAGTATAAAATGTGTTGAGAAAATATTAAAATAAAAAAGGGGGGAACATGGCAGAAAAAACAATAAAAATACAATTAGGTCGACAAACAGCATTGTTTAAAAATAACAGACATGGGTTGACATTATAGCGGTAAGGTAGGTGACAGGGAATTAATTAGGTAGTCCTTAGTTTTTATGTTAAACTGGTTGAGAGAGGTACAGTATTTAACATAACTGGGAAGGTCATTCCATATTCTGGATCCCTTGATTTGTAGAGCATTTCTAGTTTGATTAAGTCGTACTCTCGGAATATCAAAAAAGCATTTGTTTCTGGTGTGGTGCTCATGGGTTCTGTTACAACCTTCAATGAAGCTTTTAAGGTCAGGATAGGCATTACAGCTCAGCGTTATATATATATATATATATATATATATATATATATATATATATATATATATATATATATATATATATATATATATATATATATATATATATATATATATATATATATATATATATATATATATATATATATATATATATATATATATATATATATATATACACATGAGAGGATGTGCAGTGACTTAATATCTAACATATTCAGAGATTTGAGTAGGGGTACCGAGTGATGTCTGGGGCCAGAGTTGGATATTGTCCTAATAGCAGCTTCGTGTTGAGTAATTAGAGGACGTAAATGATTTTGGGTAGTAGAACCCCAAGCACAAATACCATAGTTGAGATAAGGATAGATGAGGGAGTAATAGAGCGTCACCAGGGCAGGGCGAGGTACATAATATCTGATCTTAGAAAGAATGCCAACAGTTTTTGAAACTTTTTTTTATATATTTAGAATGTGTCCCTGGAAATTTAGCTTGTGGTCAATGAGAACGCCAAGGAATTTGCCATCTATTTTGTTACAAATTTGGGTATTATTTATCCTGAGATTTATTTGATTTGAGGATTTATTGCCAAACAGAATATAGAAAGTTTTGTCAATGTTGAGGGTGAGTTTGTTGGCAGTTAGCCAAAAATGGACTTTATTTAGCTAAGTATTCACTGTGACATTTAGAGCAAGGGGGTCTGGACTGGAGTAAATGAAGGTTGTGTCGTCAGTAAATAGAATTAGTTTGAGGTGCTGGGAGGCATTTGGAAGGTCATTAATGTAGATGAGAAAGAGGGGAGGGCCAAGTATGCTGCCCTGAGGAACACCAATGTTGATGGGTAGGGGTGGGAGAAATTGAATTATTCACAGAAACATACTGGAGCCTGTCAATAAGGTAAGATTTGAGGTATTGCAGGGAGTGACCTCTGACTCCATAATGATGTAATTTAAGAAGGTTTTGATGGTTGACAGTGTCAAAAGCCTTACGCAGGCCCACAAATAACCCAACATGGAACTCATTTTTATCAAGTGCTGCATGTATCAAGTTAATCATACTAATAAGTGCATCGTTAATGCTTTTTTGGGGTCTGAAGCCATATTGACAAGAGCTAAGTATATTGTGTTTGGCTAGATAAGAGTAAAGCAAGCATCGAAACAAAACAGACAAGCGAGCATCCATCTGGCACAATAATATATAACACTTTTACTACACTAGGTATTGGAAAATTATCATCTATAATCATTACATTTAGCTTACGGTAGTCAATGACCAACCTGTGAGTTCCATCTTTCTTTGAAACCAAAATACAAGGACTACTCCAACTGCTGCTGCTAGGTCTCACCAATCCATGTTGAAGCATATAGTCAACTTCTTTCCGGATGAGATTCAACTTGGCAGGGTTGAATCTGTATGGGTGTGACTTGACTGGTTGGTTGTCTGTCACCTCGATGTCATGGTGAATAACTGTAGTCTGGGTGGGAATATCGCCGAAGATGTCTGCATGAGAAGTCAGCAACTGCTCCAAGTCCTGTTTCTGCTCTGATGACAAATGTTCCACCAACTACTTGACATTAGCAACTACTCCCCATTGCTAAAATAAGGTACATGAGCAATAGGTACATTATCAAAATCACATTCCCCATTATTGTCATCTACATGGGCTACACTAAGCACCTGGTTGGTATTGGTACTTTCTGTTATGTGTTAGTTTCATTCTATTTATGTGTACAACTATTTCCTTTCTCTTGAGATCAGGTGTTTGGATTACATAATTGGCGGGACTGAGTTTCTTTATACCAAATTTCTTTCTTTCTTTATACCAAAATATGATGATTGCATAGACAGTGTTGGTAAAGCTAAGTGTGTAACGAAACTAGATTTGTTAAAAAGAGTACTGGCACATTCCTTTAACACCAAGAGCACGGGAGATGAGTGCATTTGTAACTGCAGATGGGTTGCATGAATTCACTGTAATGCCTTTTGGGCTGAAAAATTCCCAAGCAACTTTCCAGCGTCTTATGAACTTAGTGTTAAAAGACATACCACAATGTACAGCTTACTTGGATGATATTGTAATTCATCACAATAATTGGGAGGACCATATGAAAGGTTTAGCTAAATTATTAAAATTCTTAAAGGAGGCTAATTTAACTGTGAACTTACATAAATGTATTTTTGTCAGAGATAGTGTTTGTTACTTAGGATATGAAGTGGGAAATGGGAAGGTGCAACCACTTAAAAATAAAATAAATGATATTTCAATAACCCAAACTACTCTTTCCTTATTTCATTCACCACCCCAGCCTAACACTGCTTGTAGATCACTGTCACCCTCAATGATCGGCCAGTTAATGTTGATACTGAAATATTAAATGAGAGGAAAGCACAAGTGAAGGGATCAATTAATTTCAATAATATCTCAATAAAACTTATTAATTATACTTTGCCACCACCTTTCCGCTAAAATACCTGAATGTGTCTAAATTACTGAACTTCCAGGAAGGAAAGAACTCAATAATCATGGAAACTCAAGGGCATATGAATCTTGGCAATTAATTTATACAATTTTACTTTACTTATTGAGGAACCAAAGGCAACTATAATATCCATGAAATGGAGGAGAACACAGGGGTTTCCAGTACCGCATATAAGAATGATTCAGTATTAATCAAAGGGGGAACAGATAACTAAACACAAATACATTAATACACTTTATTATTTTAAGTCACGTATCTTGAACACAATTTGAGATATATCCTAGCTGTAAATACCCTAAGAGGCAAATAGGTCTGAATTACTGAATATACATGAATACTCAAGAGCACGATACCTTAATCCTGCAATCCTGCCTTATGTTGAATGGCTTGCCCACCAGGTGCTGAAAGGACCTATCTCAACTCGCTCCCATAGACACACTGACGAATATTTTTTTCTAAAATCTCAGTGGAACAAGCTCCTCCCCCTCTAAGTTTTCCTAAGTCCAATGAAGCCCCACTTTACCAAGCCTAAGCCAATGAGTACAAAGTCTTGCTCTAGGCCTGAGGAGCCCAGCCAATGGGACGTCTGACACTACTCTGGGAAACTCTGCCCACTAGGCCTCCCTGAAAGTTATGTTTTATTCCCGTAGACTTCTGAATTGTTCCCACACTACAACAGGAAATCACACAGCCGTATGGCGACAAGCCACCGACGGGACATTTGAGACTACGGTCTATGGTTCCTCAATTCGCCACTGGTAAAAGCAAGGCAGGGGAAGAGGGGAAACGATTGGAAATAGGATTGTGAGGAAGATTAGGGAATAGGGGATTGGAAGAGGACTGGCCTGAGTCGGTCGGACAAGTGTCCCGTGCCTACAAACGACGAGTTTATGACCGAAGGTAGTCAACAAGGGAGGGGAGGGCAACAAGGGAAGGAAAGGTGAGCGAGGGAAGGGAATGGGAAGGGAGAGGAGACAGGGAAAAGGAGAAGGGGGAAGGGGAGAGCTATGATCTGCACAGATCATTACAATATATTAGAGTATCCAGTGTTGACTAGCATGAAGGAGGTGCAAAGAGATCTAGGAATGTGTGCTTGTTATAGAAAGTTCTGTAAAAATTTTGCAACAATTGCAGCTCCTTTGACAAATTTGCTCTGTAAAAATGTGAAGTTTAGATGGTCTCAAGGCCCAAGGCTCCAACTGAAGCCTAACCTGGCTTCACACAATTCCCCCTATAGCTTTTTTTAGTTTAGTTCATTTATTATGCACCCCATACCCATCCCGTGGGCGGTAGTGGAAAGGGTTACAGAGGCACATAATGGGCTCAGGGACTGAACCCCACAATTCATTTAGCTAAGCAAGTTACAATCTTGAGAGCTAGTTACAAAATTCAATATAAGTCGTCACATCAACAATGGGTTCGAGATCGACCTCAAATACAGGTTCTAAATTAAGCAACTGACATATGTGGAGAGCTAGTGTCACAATTTATATGTTTGTCCTGCACACCGCCCCAAGGTTACAATCACTCAGTTACTACCTACAGTTAGCAAACTGGGGATATTTCGCTAGAATTTCTGGTAGCAGAG
The DNA here is from genome assembly GCA_020271785.1 of Procambarus virginalis. Lineage (NCBI taxonomy): Eukaryota > Metazoa > Arthropoda > Malacostraca > Decapoda > Cambaridae > Procambarus > Procambarus virginalis. The sequence goes on from WNGS01089730.1 coordinate 11,799, forward strand.
CAGTAGTAACATCTAGAAGTCTGCTGATTTTATTGAATGATCCATAGATGTGGGGCTCCTCTTGCATGATAGTATGATGATAGATGGAATTACTGGTGTCAATTTCACTTTGTATCAGATCTACAAGATCTTGTTGAAGTTCTCGGTGTACTGCTGCTCTCAGATTGCTCATTGACATTCCAAGGTTAAACTCAACGGCTCCTTTAAAGGCAGATTCTTTGGCTAACTTATCAGCTCTGTCATGCATTCGGAGGCCAACATGAGATGGAGACCACATGAAATGGACTCTGTTACCATCCTTAATAATTTTGTTGTATTTGTGTCTAGCTTCGGACACGAGCATGTTACAGTTATGTCTTAAAGAGTTGAGAGCATTTAAGTATGATAAGGAGTCACTTACAATTAATGTATCAAGTTTGGAGACTTGTACACATTTCAGTGCAAGGAGCAATGCAAATAGTTCAGTCTGAAGGGTAGAGGCCCAGTTGTTTATACGGACTCCCCACTCAAAGTACAAGCCATCGCCCATTGTTAGCACAACTGCACTTCCAGCTGCACCCGTGGTGCGGTGTAGGGAACCATCAGTGTATATGATTTGAGAGAAAGAATGCTCTGTGGACACAGCATCAATATGGCTTAAGGCGTTGAGCTTTGCCTCAAGACGAAGCTTGGGCTGATCTCTAATTTGCTTCTTGGGTGGAAAGGGAGAGATTAAAACTGGAAAGGGTGTAACCTCCCACGGTGCAGGAAAGTGCCGTTGTTTTTTCTCTTGGTACAAATCATGAACCTGATACATTCTGAGTTGAGTTCCAGTTTTTGTTATCCATTTGGAACAATGCTGATCTTCAATAAAGTAATTCTGAAGGGCTTCTGTGCAAGGATTAGGATGAGTTAGCCTAAGCATTTTTATACCAATTTGACAGTTACTTATAGTAACACGATCAACAACGCTCAGAATATTAAGTTCCTTTCTCATATTAAGAATCTTTGTGGTACGAGGGCACCCAAGGATTATCCTCAAGGCTTCGTTCTGCAATTTTTCAAGCATTCTTTCAGGCACCAAAACAAGCAGAGGTGCAGCATAATCCACTTGTAATATCTCGACCGCGCACCCCGCTACTACCACTGAGCTAACCACGCAATCTCCGCTCTTCCTATGGTATTAACGGATGCTATACCGATGATTTAAGATGTTAATAACACTCGGGCCGTCATAGGAAGACGTAAACCAGTAAACAGGAGAGAGAGAGAGAGAGAGAGAGAGAGAG